>NMRB01000714.1:191660-202539 GCA_002633025.1 Notospermus geniculatus
GGGGGGGGGTCATTTGCACCACCACCCCCTGACCCCCCATGAGCAATGCCGGCCATCACCGACAGGAGAAGCTGGACCCCAGCAATGCCAGAACTCTCACTCTTGGTGTATTTGAAGAAATTGACTCAACTTGTAGTCTTATCTACATACTTTTACGTGTGATAGAATGCACCTCGGCAGGGAAAAGGTTAAATATCTCAGAGACAACGAACTCTAAGCATACATGCAAGTGTAAAATGCACCCTCCACCAGCAATAGGCTGGTGTCGAACGGAAACAAAGACCTAACAGCGATTAGTTCACTACCATTTTGAGGCATCAAGGGTCATATCGCTAGGCCTACGGACTATCTCTATCTAGTGGGGCGTAGTCCAAAGGCGAAGTGACTGTAGCCCTTGATATTTCAAAATGGCGCAATACACATATTATAAAGATACCACAGCACATAACGGAATGACGTCACCGCGAACGGTGCAAAACATAAAGTCACAACGGAAAATAAATCTCGTCTTCACAGCAGGGATCGAGTGAGAATATATATATGGAGTTGTGTCAAGCACACAGCAGAATTTAAAATGACAATTAGGCCGAGTATCCATACCCTGGTCCCTTGTGGTATGTTCCCTTGTTCCGTGGACCCGAGCCGTTAGGACAAAGAGACCTGGCCTTGTGCCCTATTGAGACAGCCAGTAAGCAAATCAATGGTTCATTCTCTGTGATGCGTCAGAAGGTGAACAGGGAACAAGCCACAAGGGAAGAGCCTGTGGATACACAGCCTTAAAGGCCCATTTCCACTACGCGGATTCTGCCGTCGTTTGCAGCAAGCGGGGCGGTTTTCACAGGGTTTTGGATAATCCTTCGATGGCTCAACAATACGTGGTCTGTTAATTATCCCAATGCCTGTGAAAACTGTTTTGCTTGCCGCAAATCGCAGCGGAATCCAAAGTAGTGGAAACGGGCCTTAATTGTGCGTTTTCACAACGGCCTGGTCGGGCCAATGACAGCGATGATTCACCTATTGTTTTAAGTAGACTTTAACAATAGGAGGAATCTTTGAACGCAACAGGCCTGTTGTGAAAAGTCACTGGTGATTTAAAGGTGATTTAAAGGGAGCGTCCACAATTATGGAAAATAACTCAAACCGAATCCTTGTTCTGTCTGAAAGTGTATTTTATTTTATTCCCCAGCCCCGCAGCCCTCTCACAGACATGCACAAGCACAGGCATGGATCCTAGGGGGGAGTGCACGGCCCCCCCCTTTCGGCCAACAAATCTGTAAAACGACCGTGAAATTCTGAAATTTGGAGCAAATCATTGAAATTCACTGCAGACTTCAATGTTTCTAGCACGGTGCCCCCCCTCTTTTCTGAAATCGTGGATCCGCCCCTGCAAGCACATGCTGATAAATCCTGTGACCTCATCGATGGCAGGGCGGATGTTTCTACACACCACCCTGACAACCCAAATGTTGATGAACCAACCACAACTCTTGAGATATCTTGCCACAAGGGGGTGATATGAAGTAGTTATGACCCAGGTAACGTAGGGGGAAACCAGAGCCCCTAGAGAAAACCTACAATGTTGAGGAGAGATCCCCCTCTCCAGCAGATAATTTGCGTGTTCGTTTACTCACCCGGGTCTCCCCTGGATGAGACCCACACTGTTCTTTTATCATGTGACATCATGATCTGGCGCCTCTCGGCCCAGCCCCAAGTAACCACCTCGGCGAGGTGGTTACATGTAGTTGGGGAAGTATCCCAGCATACCTTTCGACAAAATGGTGTTGAACATGCCGAATCCACCATTTTTACACAAACTGGATATAAATAATGGTCAGCATGCAACTATAGATACAGATAGTGAGGACAAAATGGCTACCAGGGCGACTTTCATCTTCTTGTCGTCCACGGTCGTCTGCTGGTGTGCCAGTGCCATTACTGGCTGCCATTTTGCCTGATCACATGGTGCGAACTTACTCGAGTGAGGCCCAACAGCGTTTGGAATGGGGCTTTATTGAGCATGTGCCTCAGACACTCAAAAGTTTACTCTGGGGAGGCCCAAGTGAGTAAACGGACATGCTAAGGGCCATGGTTTTAGGATAAGTCTTGGATACATAAAATTATGGTATCCTGCCAAACTTTTCATACGTTTGAGGACTAGGTATGGATGGGATATGACTAAGTATAGACTGTTCTCAAATTGACATAAACAACAAAGATCTGCGCACTTCCGCCGAAATCTCAACCACAACCTCGGTCTGAACGTGAATGACGTGACGCAGAGAATCCAACGACAGTGACTTCGATGACATTGTGTCAGACTCGACCAGTGAAACATGGATGGCGTCACGTCAGCCGGTTTCAGATCGAGGTTCTGGTTGAGATTTCGGCAGAAGTGCACAGATCTGCGAATTCGAGAATCGTTTATAGGAGAGTCATAAAGAACTACAGGCATACGCCGGATACCGAGAGTGAATCACCTAAAATTCAGAGACAACTGGGATTTGTTGGAATGAAATCCCACATGATTAACATGCTAACAATACCGACTTTACACGAGTCATCAGACCTGATATTATTCACCAAATAACGACTCCTAAATCCTCCGTTTACTTTCTTGATTTTGATTTTCTGCCCTTGACAACTTTAGGTTTATATTTGATGGCACCCTTCCTTCTGGATCGAGTCTGAAAATACAAAATATGGATTGAGATTTAGGCTGCCTGTCCATTCACGCGATTTGCCAAGAAGACACCTCTCTATTAAAGACACAAAAGTTCAGTCAACACAATTTCTATTCATTTTGACCTGTGTAATGAGGACACCTCTCAATTAAGGACATCATCTGTCAGTCCTGAAGCTGTCCTTAATAGAGAGGTTCCACTGTATTTCCAAATTTGCGAGCAGCTTACCTTCCTTGATGCTATTTTTCTGGCCGGTTTCCTCGGTTTCCCAACCTTATCCTTATTAGGCAGATCAAGCACCTTATAAACTCTCACCAACCAATGTTCGGTCGTATATGCCTCTTCCAGATGGGTCAACGCGATATTTTTATTACCAATCTCGGCATTTCTCGTTCGATCAAAACCAGGAGGCGTTCGGAAGTCAAGCTGGAAGATAGAATTTAGTTGGCGTTAACATTTTAGGGCCAGTCTTATTTTGACATCATCAACTCAACTCAAATTTTCGGTAATTTTGTAAACATCGAGTCGTCCTCCATTTTAAAACACAACCAGCGCTTAAATCACTAGAAACGAAGAGAAAATATGAAAGAAACAGTTAGTAAAATGTCATACCTGTAGCTCACCAAATCTGTAGTAGCTTAGTTTATACATGAGACAGTTGAGGAGGGTGGGGGAACCAGCAGCGTCTACACGGAATTCACCTTGTTGGGTGAAGTAGTCTGATTCCTGGAAATATGCGGAACAATTTTGATGGGTTTACATCAAGTTAGTGATGCAACTGATATTTCCTTCTGTCTCTCACTGACATCCTCACTAGAAGTTAAACTCAATTATAGCAGCAAAAGCCCTTGATAAGGGATGAGGAATTGTAGCTCTGGATAAGGAACCAGCCACATGAACCGATGGACAGGGAACCAGGCAAAATGACCAGCCAACTTCAATAGACGATTCTCGAATTCGCAGATCTGCACACTTTCGCCGAAATCTCAACAAGAACCTCGATCTGAAACTGGGTGACGTGACGCACAATCCATGATTCAGCTGTGGTCGACTCTGATGCAATGTCTTCAAAGTCACTGAATGATCTGTCTGCGTCACAACCTTCAGTTTCAGACAAGGGTTATGGTTGAGATTTCAGCGTTATTGCGGAGATCTTTGTCGTTTACGTCAATTTGAGAACGGTCTATAGGAGGTGAAGCAGACATACCTTGATATCTTTGGGGTGTTCGCCCTCAGCAATTCGTACCATCCACAAGAATTTATTGATGTCATCACCCGAGTAACCAATCACGCCGCCGAAGATGACGAGAACATAATTGACGTCCAACATCCGCATGATTTTGTAAGCCTCCGTTTCATTGGACGACATGGCCTTCCCAACCTGAAACATTAAAGATGCAGTTTAACTCTTTCAGCCCTACGGACGGATATATCCGTTCGCCAATATCATTCTCAAATCCTAAGAACGAGTATATCCGTCCACCCTTAAACCCAATTTTCTACAAGATAGGATTAGGTAAGTAGTTTTTTAAAATCCTGAAATATTGCTTTTTTTCAGAAAATCGCCTAGGATCTGGGAGTCGCGGCAAAAAAAATCGCCTAATGCTGAAAGAGTTAAGGCTAATTTAATGTACAGCAGGAGGAAACCGGAGTGCCTGGAGTGAACCTGCACTGTCAGAGTCACCCTCTCTATCAGGGTCAAACAGGGGTTGAACCCAGGACATCGTAGGTGACAGGCACTGACATTTTCACTACACCATTCTGACCGCACTTGCCACTTTCAAGGCTACCTTTTGGATAAGAACCTTACCAAAGCAATATGACTGTTATTCCATGTATTGTTATCCACGAGTGTCGTCTTATTGCCCATCCCGGCGATCTGGTACCCATAATCCCACCAACTCATCACCCGAGCCTTGTCGTCCGTGTTTTTCCTCAACCAGTAGTATGCCTCGCGGAAATCGTCCAGGATGGTACGAGATCTGGAACGAGAGAAACCACAACGTTGTTTCCGACGAAATTACAGCCAGGGTACACTGTTAAGGAATGGTGGTACAGGACACTGCCCTGTGGAACCTGAACCATGATGAGTACCTACCCGTCATGTCCGTACGATGCCAGAACTATACTCGGGCTGGAGTACGCGTTACTCGTCACCCAGGTACAGTGCACTGCAAACAACATCAGCATCATCAGGGTTGCTATGACAACCACACTCTTGATGTTCATCCCGATCGCCTCCTGTTCTTTGGGTTTGTCCTCCTTGATTTTCTTCGCTTTCCCAACCTGCAAGATCAGATTTAACTTGATAACCTACTGTATTTATATCTTTCCGATAGGGCCAAAACCAAAGCATGATGGGCCCTTGTAAGTATGGAAGAGGCCATCTTAAATTACTCGCGTTCCTCCCTTGGATGGGTCTTTTACTTGACCTTGTAAAGGAACAAAGTACAGGGCACGATGGCTTACTGTCTGTCACATGCGATGGACATGAAGAGCCAGGGATATGACCCGAGCTGGATTCAAACCCGGGACCTGCCCCTTGTTCAAATGTGACCTTCCGCAGCAAAACCAGTCGCATGTTGCTCTTAGCTTGGCAGGTTGAAACCAAATGTTTGTCAGTTTCAATATTGTCTGCAGGGTTCTGCCCAGGACTGAATGAGTTCCGGACGGAAGGGGGGGTCTGGGGGTCCTCCCCCAGAAAAATTTTAAAACTAGACTTGCTGAAATGCGATTTCCTGGCACCTGACAGTCGAAATAATGAGCTTCTTTATCAATAAAAGCATCCTCGTTTGGCGTTAAATGACCCCGATCCACTCTACTGCAAAAGTATCCCGCCGTTGTTGTCGTTGGTCAGAACTGTGTCAGGAAGCCCGCCAAGGGAAGCACATTTTGTGAATGGCGGGAACAGAAAGGAAATTCGGAAGTGATTAGTGTGCGTAGCGGGCATCTCTCTTGGTACAGTACACTTCGTTAGTTCGCCAGATCACACGCTCAATTTGCATAAATTATGATGATGATGACCACACCATTCAGATCGATCATAGGCACAAATACGAGATTACTTTCTCTTATGATGATTTTATTGAAGTTCTACACATTTTTATTCAACATTTTTTTTTAAAATAGTGCTGGTCGGAAAATACTCCTTTTAGGCTGAGCGCCGGTCGGCATTTCTGCGTCATGGACGGGGCCGTCCGGCGCCGACCAGCATCGGCAGAACCCTGTGTCTGTCTGTTATGAAATCTGAAATAATCTATTTCTTCCATTCTCTCCTGGTGTCATCTTAGTTCGTTTAGGCTCACCTTCTGAGCGACATGTGTCTGCTTTTGCAAGAGTGGGTCACATACCATCGGTGCCTGAATTCAATTTTCTCTGAGAACAAGTAACTTTCAGAGACAAAACGGACTCAACTGGCTGAATTTGCCTGACTCCATATATTTTGTTCCTACCTTATCATAATATTTATCATTCTTCGACTCCTTCCCATCCTCCAGTTCACCCGTCTGCTTGGGTAACGGCTCGTCCTTCAGATAGATGGTGAAGATCTTCGAGAACGCAATCGCCGACAGTATGCATACCACGGGGGTCAAGGTCAACATCAGACGTACCATGACGCCGGCGAAATATGAGGCAGTGATGGCGTACAGGACAACTGAAGAGAAATTGTACATTTACAAGATTTCTTAGTGGTGGAGCTATATTTGTGTGGCAGTCTAGGAAAACCTGTCGGATGTTGCATTTAAGGAAAGTGTTAATGGCCTTGGTGAACCCGCACATTTCAATAGCTGAAATGTACTACGTAACAGGTAAACAGTAGCAGATCAATGCACGGGCAATCTGACAGCCCTTGTTGATCATTCAGCGATATCCGATTGGTTTTCCTATACCACCACACATTTTCATCATCTCTGACAGGGTGTGCCACATGCCAATCACGTCACACACACACACACACACACACACACACACCCACACACACCCACACACACACACACTTACTTATGCCGCGAACAAAGCACGCCACATGCGTCGATGACATAACTTGCCAGTGAGAACCTACAGAACTACTGCTCCTAGGGGGCACTGTGAGCGGTTGTACGTTTTTGACATCTCATCCATAGCACTGCGTCAAGGACGTCGTGATGCCACATTTTGCCCTGTGACGTTTTTGGTGCGACTGCTCACAGCGCCGCCCTGTTGTGATAAAAACTGTGCAAGTTCCTCAACTGACTGACAAGACGAAGATTTTTCTGCGATGACGACGTCTGCACAAGATCTACAAGTAACCAATCAAATTCTTACTGAATACTCGTTCGTCGTTGATATCTTTGATACAGAACCAGACTCCGGCGGGAAATGTACAAATCAGAATATGAAGGTCGAAGAAAAATGACACCCATGTCGTCGGTTGATGCTCCGACACAGACGCGATGATTGGAATGTGAATCTTGGCGTAGCCGGTGTCCCAGAGGGAGTAGAAACGCCCACTCCAGGGGGCGATATAACCTGAAATGTCAAGAAATAAGATGGTATCACTGTTTACATCAGCTGGCGATCACGGTCAAGAAGTTCTGTGCCTCCTAGCAGTGACACTCAACGAACTGTTAGTTAAAGATGCACTGCATTCATTCCCTCTCCCGCACTAAACATACCTGCGTTAAAGGAGACCTCTATTGACAATGTTGTTAAACTGTCGCTTATCAACCTCGCCCCAGGCAGAATAACTCTCGTTCCTAGGGTATCCATGTATGCATTGCATTGTAATCAAACATTCTCCAACACTGGGGCGAAAGGCAAGACTACGGTATTGGAAAATGACGCAATCACTGCAGGTGGCGCCGGCTGTCAACAAAACACAGCAATATCGTGGCTCTTTAAGTTCATCCTGACACCTTACCTGCATACGTGAGCCCGACAACAGCAAGAAACACGAACCCAGCCGCTACGACAATGGCAGTGAGGAAAAATGTCTTGAATTCTTTCTTTGAGAGGAACCCTTGGGTGTATTTGAGGGCGCCGTAGGCTTGGAGGAGGGCAAACACACCTGAAAACAGAGAGACACTTAAATATCAGATCAGAAGCAGGGCCGTAGCTAGCTTTTTTTTCGCTGGGGGGGGGGGCATTTTAACCAGATGAGCTCAACAATGGACTTGGATTTCACCTTTGGCACTAAAGGGGCACATATTGCAGGGGACCCCCCTCCCCGGAAAATTTTGAAAAGTTCTGAGATGTGATTTGAGGTCACGTCCCTGCACTCTGAGACACAAACAATAATGATCTTTTATCCCATTTGATTTTGCTGAAAAATTTTTTTTGCACAATTTGCCTGGGGGACATTTGCCCCCTTTTCCCTATGCTATCTACGGGCCTGAGAAGGGCATCTGGACTGAGGTACAGGATGACAGACTCTCTATATACGCACAGCAGCTAACTCAGTCGTAGGATCTCCTCCAAAGCCATGCTGTGTCAGCCCAACGTCAATACAAAGGTCTGGTTTGGCTTAAAGTAGATGACATCACATAGAAGACTTTCTATGCTGTGGGAAAGACATGGCATTTATACCACTCCTCAGTCATGTCAGTCTTACCTGCAGCTGCCATGTGTTCGCTCGTTCTGAGCGGCGCGAACCCGACAAACGGAATCTGCATGGACAAGACCAACCCCATGATATAAAACGTGGAATATGCTGGAAAAGTGAAACAAACGAACGTCAACGACACGGCATATAAACGTGCAGCAGGAGGAAACCAGAGTGGCCGGAGAAAACCAGGGCTGTCAAAGGTATGCTACTCTCCATTCCAAATCCCCTTGGCGCGAGGTTTATCAACGATAGCTCCGCAACGGCTGGGCCGATTTTGATGAAACATACGTCAGTTGACTTATCTTTCTTGGCGGTACAGCCATCATCACAGTCAATTTCCCGAAAAACGTGACAGAAAAAAGTTGTTTCACAAATCACCGTTTGTGCTGACGGCCGAAATGGCGGCCATTTTGAAATGACGCAATGCATCGCGCACGTGTAAACTGCACTGAACAGCATCGCGAAATGAAATGGGTTTTGAGAAAGAGATCCGTTATGCAGGCCTTATGCAAAAAATGAAGATAGCAGAAAGATACCGGCAAGAAAGACAAGTTTATTGATGTATGGTATGTTGAATTTGGCCCAGCCGTTGAGGAGATATCGGCCGAAAACCTCGCGCCAAGGGGATTTGGAATGAAGAGTAGGTTCAGACTTAAGCCAGACTTTCATTAAAGTCTGACTTTTCTCAATGGTTCAAGCAAAGAGAAAGTCTAACTTGAGCCATACTTCAGGCTACCGACCATACGGCCCTCAGTGTCACCCTATCTATCACATGACATGAGGGCCTGATCGGGGATTGAACATATAACTCGCCTCAGGGGTGACAGGCGCCAATGTTTAGATAGGTTTCTATATAACCTCAGCCCCGTGCTTACCTATGTATATCCGTCTAGAATATCTCTGCATGAGTAGGAGTACAAATACATGGAGGGGGATGAGGTTGATGATGAACACATAGCCACCCCAGGCAGAGACCTGAAAATATGGAGAGAAACTTCGACATTAATCCATTCAGTGCCAGAACAGAATGAGGCTTTCTGCAAAAGCTCGGAACGATGCCAGACACCTATTGTTTGAAAATGCTGACAAGTTTTCAGATGGCGCTCAACTCAAGATCTGTGATCCGTGATTGAAGTGAACCCCCAGAGCTGGGGGGGGGGGCTCCTTACTTACCATATAAAAATATGCAAGTGATGTTAACATTCCCCAGTATATAGACCCCGTTTTTATGGATTTTATCTGAAAAACAAAGAAGATGCTGGACATTGACATATTTTCTCAGATATGATATTTATGGGACTTTACTTTCGAAGTTGTTGTACTGTACCCCAGTTATATGGCATGGCTTACCCAACAGCCATGGAGGGTTTCCTTTAAGGTCTAGTCACTGGTTGGTGGCGTTGACGGCTTCCGAGCTGGAAGTTAAGCAACATTGAGCACAGTCAATACTTGGATGGGTGACCGGTGCATTTGACAAAGTTAGAATACTCACCCATAAGTAGTATGTGAACATAAGAGCGAAGATAGCGATGCCTTCATTGTCATAGCTACCAGCTACGGATCGACTGATGTACCCAGGAACTGAAACAAGGAGTTAATGAAGTTAAATGCCAGCAAAGGCCTTTTTGGAAATGTAGGGGCGCATTTATACAAGCCTGGTTCCCTGCCCTAAGTGACATAGGGTGTACGTAAGTAGCACCATGCCTAACTACCGGTACAAACTTTAGTCGACAGATCCTAGCTTTTCATCCAACCCCACAAAAAACACCTGGCCATTCTCAGAAGAAGATGGACATTATGTTTTGTAGAAAATACATGTCACTTACCGATAGCAATGAAGCAAGCTGCAAAAAGGCCAGCACCAGCGTTCCATAACTCCTTGGTGAGGAAGTATGTTGATATCGCGGTCAGACCACTGAAGACAAACAAGGAAATGGATTAGTCTTTATTTATGTACAGCAGGAGGAAACCGGAGTCTCGGAGAAAACTAGCATTGTCAATGAGAGTGTTTGTTTGTATTCTATCACATGTAGTATGGGTCTGACTGGAGATCTAACCAGGCACTGTCCGACTCTGACAGCCCCTGACCCCATGACTGCAGGGGCGGACCCGGGATTTGGGAAAAGAGGGGGTGCCCTGTGCTAGGGACATTGAAATCTGCGGTGAATTTCAATGATTTGCTCCAAATTTCAGAATTTCACGGATGATTTTTACAAAAAAAAATTTTTTTGAAAATTTTTTTTCCCAAACATTTTTAATTTTTTTTTTATTTTGGGCGCAGCTAATTTGGGTGCTACCGTTTTACGGTAGTTCTACCTGGAAATTGAAAGCCCTGATGTCTTACCTGAATATTGGAGCGAGAAAGACACAGATATCTCGGATGTGTACAGGGATGTTGAGTACATCAAGAACGTAGTGGATGGTACCGGAGGTGACCATGAGGCCGGGGTACACCTGAAAGGGACAATTCAGAAACACGTTTTTGGTTATGAAGGTGAAATTGGAGGGGAAATGCTTTAGAACTTGGATCGAAATCTTTTGAAATCTCTTAGGAAAGCAATCATGTGCCGCTTTGATCCACTAGTGTTATACTGTCTCAAAGCGCTTCATATAT
>NMRB01000714.1:204589-216150 GCA_002633025.1 Notospermus geniculatus
GTCAGTTCGGGAAACTGTGGAATTCCACAACGATGTGCTCCACGATGTGGAATTCCACATCGAGCGTTGCGGTATAATGCAACTGGTTACGGTATTCCACAATGATTTCCATGCCCGAATTCCACAACCACCGCCATCGGGGCCGTGTTTCCTTTGCCGGGGAGTTCGTTTCAATTTTGTTAGGTGGCAGCACACCCCAACTTCATGTCTGCTCTTTTTCTGCGTGATTGGTGTTCGTTTTCGGCACTTCCGGGGCTCAAAACGAACGAAAGAAAGTGCAAGTAAGGTGGTAATCAACAAATTTATTGATAAGAATGTGCATTAAACATTTACAAACTGGTTTGTCATCGCATAATTCAATTTAGGGGCGTAATTTCCGAGTAGTAATGTCTTTAGCATCACATTTTGGCGGGCTGTTCGATTGCGAAAAATCCAAGATGGCGGCCGTCCGATGCGGAATTCTGCATCGACATTGTTGAATTCAACAGCCACGATGTGGAATTCCACATCGTTGTGGAATACCGTAGTTTCCCGAACTGACATCTGAACGAACCGTCCGTGTGCCACACGCCGCCATCACATTATTATTATTGGGTTTGCTGGTGACTGATGATGGTGTGCGGTTAACTGCCCATCATTGCCGAGGCCCAAGTGAGGGCCGAAATACTACACTTTCATCATCAAACAGCAAGCAGGCTGAGCCTATACACAACAGACAACATGCACTGGGGTATTCATGAACTGTATCATGCTGATGCACTAGCCAATATCTGTGTGCATTCGTAGTACATTTGTACACACCAACTGTACACTGTCAATACGAAGAAAAATTTTCCCCTTCAATCAAAGCTTACCATGGATCAAACTCATGGATTATGCTCTCAAATCTAATGACTGCAAAAAGGCGAGAACTGAATCCTGCCAGCCAGGCAAGCGCCAGGATGAAAAAAGTCAGCAAACTGGTCCAGCCCCCGGGATTTGAGAGGGCACCTCGAATATCATGCTTGCTACCGGCGTCCGCCATATTGATGCATACACTGCGGCCACGTCGGCTGCTGAGCCAATCAGAGTTGAGATATTCTGGTCACGTGGTGGTGTAGATCTGGGTCAATGAATGACCTAGTTTCTTGAAAAGCCTGACATCCTGAATAAATAACTTTGAACAGGGTTTCCCCTTTTTAGAGGACATGCCTTCCTAAAGAAAAAAGTCTTTAAAACCTCTCTAGGCCTATGTCAAAGTAAGAAATTTCTTAGTTGTTTTCAGGTTTCTCAGTAAATATGTCAAATTCGTCACGTTTCTCAGTAAATACGTGCAAAATTCCTCACGAACTCCAATAAAGTGAGTTGCACAAGGAACAAATGCAACACGGAGGCTCCACGTGACATCAGACAAAAAATGTCACATTTTAGCAAAAATTGCTTATCTATTTTTAATTTTATTCATAACCTGATAATCCTTCCCCAAAGTGAGTGTTGGCGAGATAACAACCCCTCCATGGGAGGATGGCGTTGGAAATTCATCCCGTAAAAGAAAATAAATACAAGTTTGTGTTTAATCTTGTTTAATTATTCTACATACATTTACACACTATTTACATACACACCTAAACAAAGCTATTGAAATGAAGAAAACGGTCAAATTACACTTAAATGAGAGAGTGATCCACTTGTATGTACTACTGTAAACCATGAAATTTTCGCAGCGCTAATTGTTCGCGATTTTCATACACTTCACAAATTCGCAAAGAATAAATTTCACGATATGGCCCTTGAGCTTCTAAATTTTTTTAGGCTCAGCGATTTTCGTGCGATTTAAGTTCGCGTTTTGACCCCTCATCGCGAAAATAAAACGCTCGGGAAAATTTCACGGTTTACAGTATTCTGGTCCCCTCTCCTCTACTCAAAGAAGATTATTAAACCAGGTGATTTCACTGGAACTGCATGGCCCGTATGCATAAAGGTGGAATAAGCTTATTCAACCTTTATGCATACGGGCCCATGTCTGTGAATGCCTTCATATAATTCACACTAGAATTACACAGCCAACTTTACTTCAGGGTTTGCAGCACGTTTTGAGAGAGCACTTTAATAAATTGTGGAAAAGTACCTGTCTAAATATATATATGTATGCACAAAATAAATTCAATAAAGTAAATTTTACACAGTTTCCAAAACAAGCAGAGTCTGTGTGAACAAAAAAAACTGAAAAAATATATATTCTAGGGTAGATGCGTTAATACCGAGTACACTAAGCACTTTACAATTCACTGGTACACTAAACGGCAGACTTGAATGAATGTGTTTTTTGATTTGGCACTAGCTATAAATAAGACAAAGAAATCATTCACATTGGGATTATAATTTGAAGTTTGTGAGACAAGAGTTTTTTTTATACAAAGAGGTAAAAAGAGTGAAATCAATCCATTTCCCGATGGGGAATCTGCAGAATATAGCTACTGTGTGGCCCTGTGAATGGTTGTATCTTTTTCCGACGTCTCGGTCCGTGTTGTACTGCGTCAAGGACGTCGTGATGCAACAACCTTGCGTTTCTTTGCTCTGTTTTTGATGTCTTGGTACTTCTGCTCACAGCGCCAACCTGTCGGGATGACGAATTATGCGTGTGCCTCATTCCGAATCGAAGGGTGAATTCTACAGCACCAGATCGGAAATAAACATGTTGCAAAGTGGTGAAAATCTTAAACCCCTCATGGGGTGTAAGGGTCAGGCTAAGGGAAGTATTAGTGAAAATATTATTTCAGGATTGCAAGCACCACCTCAGCACATCACAGCTACTCATTACACAATACTGGGCAATATTACATAATATAGGAGGAAACCAGAGCTCCCAGATGTCAAGGAGAGATCGCCCTCTACACATAGAGAGCCGCTGGAACGAATGGGGTCAAACCCATGACCTCATTGCTGGCAGGTGTGGATGTTTCCACTACACCACCCCAACAATTTGTAACTTTCTAAAAAAAAAAAAAAGTTAAAGTTTGGGTTTATAGTCTGATATCAACAACGGTAGAGGTGTCATCCGACTTCACACTTTAACCCCAGTCTGTCCTGAAACCTTTCAGTAGAACTCAGATGAGCTGCTCATTCAGCGCTACAATCTGAGCATTTCCGACCGGTACCCATTTATACACCTGGGTGGAGAGAGGCCAGTAAGGCAAAGAGACCTGCCCAAAGTCTCACGCCAGCAGCGGGATTCGAACCCGGGATCCTCTGACCGCTAGTCGGAGGCCCGAACCACTACACCACCGTGGCTTTCTGCCCAAAGTGAGCAGTCTTGCTCTTCTATACACTGCATATCAATCAAAAGTGCCCATATACCTTATTATGAGTGTAAATGATGGTTACAAGCTGGTTAACTAGCTGCATATCGACAGCAACATTTGGCCAAGTACCCATTAAACTCCCTCCGCAGTTGTGAGTCGACTCTTCCAGCGCCATCTGTTGACCAAACGCGGCAAACTTTACGAAGAGAAGCAGTTGTGGAGAGTGGGTAAACTGAAGGGGGCGCGGTACACAACTGCGTAGGGAGTCTACTACATTAGGTAATAGTTTAGAATATGTACACAATATCGTCTTTTGCATGAACTACATGCAAATGAGTTCAGCTGTGTAGTTAATACATAGCAAACACTGCAGCACTGTTCTAATTAGATTGAAACATACACATTTATAGCATAGACATGTTCACACGAATGTTTTTCGTATACAATTTGTGTCATGAATAAAATATAATGCAAAATAATTCAGTGCCAATCACCAATATACTCTAGATTCACCCATCTAAGACCACTTCGTTAACTTGGGGTGAGCACCCCCAGTACAACACAATGGGATGAACTGGCTATAGCCCCTTCTGATTGGCTCCTACCTGCCAGCCCTTGCTGGTGGCAGCATTTGACTTGACTACGGCTGACAATGCTGTTCTTGTGACCATAATTATCTAGGCCTAGTGGGCGGGGCTTGCATACCCAGAAACGGTCTTAGATCTGTGAATCTGGAGAAGTTCTATCACATATTTGAATCCTGTAGACTTACAACTACATTATCTTCATCAGGCTCCCCGATATAAAGTGGTGATGAAATATATGTAAACCACAAGAATCCCCAAAACCATCAATAAGTGAAAATGAATTCCTGGCTTGTTTAGACTGGTTCCATTGCTTTCTAGATTAAGTTACGCGCACGACGAAAAATTGTCAGAAATTCTCACAAAGTCCTTCATGTTTCTCCGCAGTCGTCGGGATTTAGTTTTCAAAATGTGTCTGTACATGTTCTTCAAACTTGCTCATCGGGTAGCTCAAGTCGAACTGCTTACTACACATGGGGCATACCGGGCCGTAATGTGACTGAACGTGGTCTTCAAAGACTGCTTGGGGGTGATCTGACGCGAATGTCGTCGAGCAGACTGGGCAGATTTTCTGTGGTTCACCGGCGGCGTCCTGGAATCGTTCCTCGTCCCCCTCGGGTTCTTCCAGCAAGGCGTGCAGCGGTGCCGCCTCATCTAAAAAATAAACAAGAAATGAATATCATGACTGGCGTAGTGGTCCCCCAGAAGCGATGAAATGATCGTAGACATTGCATTTTAAAATTTCTGCCCATATTTTCACTTGAATTTGACACCTGTAAGGTAAGAATTTACCTTGTGTTGTCGTTGTGGCTGCTCGAATCGCCGCAAGCTTTGCCGACGGGAGTACCTCTGGTGTCATAGGCGGCGGTAGCGGCTTCAGAGGTGGCGTGAGGGGAGAGGGAGATTCCCCCTCATCGTCCAATGGCAACCTTTCCAATGACTCACAGCTCCCACTCGCACCCGTCTGACTGAAGTTTGGATACGGGAGCTTGGCTGGTGCTGGCGCCTCGGGGTGATTCTGTTCATTTTTCACCAGATGTGCGTACGGGTTGCTGTAGACACAATACGGCACTGACGCAGCGGCAACCGGTCCACCGTTTTGGATGTAAGGGTTTGGGTAGACGTGATCTAGCCGCAAGAATTCTGGTTTGGGCTGAAATAGAAAGCCACAATAAATGGAAGCCACAATAAATTAAGGCCTGTCAGAGTGGCACAGTTGTAACATTGGCGCCTGTCACCCTTAGGGGTTCTCGGTTCAATCCGCAGTCGAACCATTCTTCATGTGATTGACAGGACAACTCTCTCTGCTAACGAGGTTTCCACCGGGCACTCTGGTTTCCTCCCGCTGACTCCATGAGGCCTAAAGTTTAAGTCTCCATCAGGTAGAACCTGTGTCATTATAAAAGAACCTCTCACCTGTGACGTGCAAACTTCCGCGTCCTGTTTCATCTCTCTCTCCGCTCTCAACCTGGCGATCTCCACCCTCTGTTTCTCAACCGTCTCCTCAAGCGACAACACCTTCCTATCATACTCAGATTTCATGTCCACCATCTGTTTTTGGGACACCTCGATCTGGTTTTTGTATTTCTTGATCTCCTCACTGTGTTGTTTGGTCAGGGCGTCACGTTTTTCTTTCTGCTCCTGTAAATAAGCATTGATATTACACTTTTTCTTGGAGTACAACTTGGCAGCCTTGCCTGGAGTGTAGCTTGACGGCCCTGCCTGGAGTTCGGCTTAACAGATTTGTCTGGAGTGTAGATTGACGGCCCTGCCTGGAATGTAGCTTGGCAGCCCTGCCTGGAGTGTAGCTTGACAGCCACCCTGCCTGGAGAATAGCTCGCCTGGAGCGTAGCTTAACAGCCTTGCCTGAACTATAGCCTGGCACATTGAGCATCACCTACCTGTAGCATGTGTTTATAGCGTTGTTTCCTCGCCAAAC
Organism: Notospermus geniculatus; assembly: GCA_002633025.1. Taxonomy (NCBI): domain Eukaryota; kingdom Metazoa; phylum Nemertea; class Pilidiophora; order Heteronemertea; family Lineidae; genus Notospermus; species Notospermus geniculatus. Next base: position 210,394 of record NMRB01000714.1, read on the forward strand.
AGGCTTCGAAATCTTTGCCCAGGTCCTCAAGTTGGGCTTGGAGCTCGATGTCAACAGATTCAAGATCGACCTGGGTACAGCTTTCTCTCCTCGTACCTAAAACAGGACGGCAACGTCTTAGAGTAATCCTACTAAAATTTGACAAGAGTTTGTGTGTGTGTGTGTGTGTGTGTGTGTGTTTGTTCGCCCCCAAACTTGGTGTGCAGCCAGACCTGGGAAGTATCCTTTCGAAGTCTGAATTTTGATATCACTTATAGTTTTCGAAATATCAAGATATTAACGAAAATAACAATGCTGTTTAGGCCTTTTGACGTCGTGACGTCACCAAGATTGCCGTCGCGTCATCCGTGATATCGGCAACGTTATCGAATGGGTATGACGTCATTACGTCCCCCAAGCACTCCTTAATGACGTGACACATCTCGCATGAATTTAGCAGTTCTCCCACTGAACGGGTATTGCCTAGTTCATCAAAATTGAAGAAATACAGGACACACGGAGCAAAATGGCCTAACTTTGATTATCTTTTTACTGTATAACTCTTTCTGTGGGAGGAAAACAGAGAAAAGATTGACAACTGTGACTCACGTTCAGGAGAGTTATTTGCCGATGTCTGCGTGGTCTCTTTTTCTGTTTGTAATGAACTTGGAGGTTCAGGGGTAGAGGGTGGCGTCTTGACCGCTGAAATAAAATCAACTTATCAGGGACCTTATTTATCAAGCTCCTGCAGGACTTATCAATCCACAGGTCGACTGGCTGCATCTTGTAAGCCTATGGCTGAAGCAAACTGGAGCCAGGTAACTCACAGACTTTGGAGATGTAGTGGCTCAGCTCACGAACTATCAGTCAGGAGATCTCCGGTTCAAATCCCAATATCACGTCATTTCAAAACTCCAGAGATGGTGAAAACTCACGCCGAGTGAGATCACGATTATCAAAACTCTGACAATTTGAACTTACAGTGTTTCCTCATCTTCTTAAGTTCATGCTGAAGTCGTCGACATTCGACGTATTTCGTTCTGTATTCCTCCGCCCCCATCGACAGCCTCTCTTTGAGATCTGTGATCTCACGGCGGAGATCATGTTCGACTTGTTGCTGTAGTCGCTGTCGGAGAGAAACAGCATTGAAATAAATGACAAAAGGTTTCAAATTCTTGAAATCAGTGGGAGGGTGTCTAACTGTCATAACAGCCCCAACGTGCACTATAAGTACACTACAGTGTACAACACTGCTGTTACCTCCATCACGCTTACCCCCACTGATCAACAGCAGATACACACCAATAGTACAATCAACTCAATTCTCGAAACATCAACTCCCAGAATGCACCACTCACTTGTGTCTTAATCGATTCCTCCATCTCCCGTCGGAGTTCATCATTCTGTTTTCGGCCGCGAGCAAGTTTCTTCTCCAAGTGGAGTTGTGCCGTCTTCAGGGCATAGAGGGCGCCGTTCTCCTCCTCCGTTCGGAGCATCTCGTTCTCCTGACATTTCTCCTCGAGGGCCGTGACTTTGTCTTTCAGATTTGCGATCGTGGCTACAAGGACGTCATTCTCCTGCAAGAAATAAACAAGTTCTTAAGAGGGGACAACAACACTTCATGCAAAGAATCGATCCTGGTTGGGCGCATTCTTCAAAAGTTTGAGAGAACGACTCTCTCCGACAGTGCAGGTTTTCCAGTCACACCTGTTTCCTCCTGCTGTACATAAATTCATCCAATGTCGTCTTTAGACGATTTTAGAATTCGCAGATCTGCGCACTTCCACCGAAATTGCAACCACCTCAATCGGAAACCGGCTGACGTGACGCAATCCATGATTCAGCAATGGTCGACTCTGAGGCAAGGTTGTCGAACTCACTGTCGTGGGATTGTCTGCGTCGCGTCATTCAGTTTCAGACCGAGGTTGTGTTTGCGATTTTGGCGGAACTGCACAGATCTTTCTCGTTTACGTCAATTTTGGATTTGTCTATAGAGCTAATAATGCTGGATTTGTAACTTGCTCTCGAATCAGTATCCAGTACATCTGGTTTTCAGCACACATTTCACCTTATACAGTGGAACCCCGGTCGGCGACCACCCCTATAACGCGACCACCCCGGAAAGACGACCAGTTTTCAATTTCAACTCAGTTTACTTCGGTCTGGATCGGCACTAATCGGGCCGATTTCGGTAAGGCGACCACCCCGCTAACGCGACCACTTTGGGTCTGTCCCGTGGGTGGTCGTGTTACCGGGGTTCCACTGTAATATCTACATAAATGGCGCTGCTCCATGTGGGAATTTTCTCTCACAAGTTGGCTCTCGCTCTCTGCAGTCCTTTTCCTCACTGGTCAAGGCGTAAACCGTAAGGAAACCACCAATGGTGAATTGCCCATTGAGAGCCAACTCACACGAGAAAACTCTCACCCGGAGGAGCATGCATACGATTTGAACACCAAGATGAGTTAGGATAGTATTTTGTTACTAGTTAGATTAGAGTTTCAGTACTGATAGTGATACATAAGCAACAATGACTTGATACAAACCTTTTGTATTTTGACAATCTCGCTTTTCAGCGTCGTTGTTTCTGTTTTGCTGTCCTCTTCAAGACGTGCCACCTGTGACTTCAAGTTGTGCGCCTCCGATCTCGCCCTCTAAAAATCATTCAATGGTACACATCAATAGACGATTCTCAAATTCGCAGATCTGTGCACTTCCGCCGAAATCACAACCAGAACCTCCATCTGAAACCAGGTGACGTGACACAATCCATGATTCAGCAATGGTCGACTCTGACACAATGTTGTCGAAGTCACTGTCGTGGGGTTCTCTGCGTCACGTCATTCAGTTTCAGACCGAGGTTATAGTTGCGATTTCGGCGGAAGGGCGCAGATCTTTCTCGTTTACGTCAATTTGAGATTTGTCTATAGATGCACCAGCTTGAAACTGTCAGTACTTTTTCAATGATGTATGGATATTATATTAGCAGTGATCAGCGGAGTCAGAGTCAACACTTTCACTGCCAAGGTCGATTAGTCGAAAAATGAAAACATGTAAATAGTTTGAGGGGCACCTGAACCCTGTCACATAGGTATTCACTGGAAAGCTCTCAGTGAGTACTTTCCAATGAATACTTATGTGACAGGGTTTCCGTAAGATTCCTGGATTTAGCACGTTTGCTTTTCACAAATTTGCTACTGGCAGTGAAAGGGCTTAAGCACTAAGCTCATGAATGGAAGGTTGCAATTTTGATGAATGAGTTACTATCACCGAAGCCTTCACCCCTCAGCCATCAGAGCGAGAGACTTGTCCACCAACTGGCCTACTAGGAATGTTGTTATGTTCTGTTTTACACTTCTGCGATTACCAAGCTGATATAAACACCGAAGTCCCTTACCTCAAGTGTCTCTGCCATCTTATCGTGCGCAGCCCTGACGGCCAGCACCTCCTCATTCAACATCTTTTTACAGTGTTCCACAGCACTCAACTTGTCCTCAGCATTCTTTAACTTCTCATTCAGATGCTGGATGTGTTCCTGTAGAAAATCGACAACAACATTAAACAGAGTTACAGGAATACTCGCTCATTATGAACCTAAACCGTAACACATAGGTATTCATTGGAAAGCTCTCACTGAGCACTTTCAAATGAGTACCAACATGATGTGGTTTCCATAAACTTGGCGGCTTATGTACATTTTCTGTTTTTGATAAAACTGCCACTGGTACTGAAAAGATTAAGCAAAGTAACAAATTTCTGGCTGTGTACCTTATCAGTATCTGCAACACATAACTGTCGTGTCATCTTCTTCTTCTCTGCCTCAAGCTGTGTCTCCAACTGACTGATTTTCTGATCCTGTTTCACCTTGCTATCATCCTGTTCCTTCACCAACTGTTTCAAGTTGTCTATCTCCTTGATGTAACTCTGGATGGTGCCCTCAGATGATGTGAAATGAGTCTAGCAACAAAATAAGCTTGCGTCACAGGGCGGATCCAGGATTCTGGTAAAGGGGGGGGGGGACAGAAGGTCACAGGGGGCCCATGAAGGCAAGCACCGAAGGTGCCATTGCCAAGCCACGGCGGGGGTCTGCAGGTTCTTCTCCACAACATTTTGAAATTTAGAAGGCCGTTGGTGCGACTTCCCAGCATCTGAGGGACAAATTACAAGGCAATTCTGTGGCACTTTGAAAAAGGGCAATTTTTCTAACATTGGTCACTGAAAAACAGGGGGTCATGGGCCGGGTTTGCCCCCACCCGGATCCGTGCCTGCGTCAGGTTGGAGGTGTACACACACCCATGAAAAACAACCAAAGGCACTAAAATGCTTTTAAAATAGGACAAGCATTCTCATCTCACCTTATACAGTTCCTTCTCCTCTTCCAGCATCTTCTGACGGCCCGTTAATGCATCCTTGTCGCTTGTCAAACATTTGATTTTGTCCTGCAGAGCTTTGATGTATATCTCATTCTCCTCAAGTCGCTTCAAAATCTCGTCTTTTTCCTGCAGTGCAACAAATAAATGCAGTTTCCAACCAATCACTACGTCTCACCTGCCCTCAAGACAGGTCCAGGTTCTCTCCACCAACAGCGTATTGAATGGGAGACTTTCCTGCCGTTAAAGGCCGCCTGTTAGCGGTTCTAGAACGTCACAAAATTTGACGTTAAAGACGTAAGCCACGGCGTCCTCGACATTATGGATGACGTCGTGGCGTGCACTTCCTTGTGACGTCAAATTTCGTGACGTCCTAGGACCGTTAACTGGTGGTGGCCTCTAACGGCAGGAAAGTCTCCCATTGTTGGGCACCCCAAGCCATACGGCATAGCCTACACCACCTGCCGCTGAGTAATTCTGTTACGGCCGACCGGCACCGAGGCAGTGTGGAAAAATATTCACTCACCTTTGAAATAAACTTAATCTTCTCCCTCAGAGCATCCTGTGCCTGGACCATATCCTTCGCCTCCGACGACATGATCTCCACCTTCTCTGTCAACTCCTTACTCTCTTTGTGGAGATTTTCGTTTATCTCTTTCTCCGTGCTCAACTGTTTTGACAATTCAAACAACTTCGCCACATGGTCTTCTTGTGTTGCTTCCAGTTTATCATTGGCCTATGGAGAAAAAAGGGTGAATTTTGAGGAACCCATTCAACACCTCACTTGATTTTTTCAGACCAGTTGAGAGGACAGACAGAGTGGCGGCTTGACAAGGTATTGAACCCCTTTCCTCTCAGCCACGAGTCCAATGTCTTACCCTGCACCACCACGATCCCCATTCACAAACGTTCTTTATTAGGACACCTCTCTTTTATGGACAGTAATGGCAAGGCATCCTGAATAGAGAGGTATACATACGTTTGGCACAGGAAGACAACCACATCCCATTCTTATCAAACACTGAACGACCTACTATACCTTTCTCAGTTCCTCTTTCGTCACCAGGGCACGGGTCAGGTCATTCTCAAGGGCAATCGTACGCGACGTCACCACCAACATGTCCGTTTCGTCATCATGTATGGTCACAAAATCATCCGCCCCTGGCCTTTTGAATTGGAATGGTGTGCTAGCACCTCGTACGTGGCCACCACTTGTGACGTAGCAAAACTGGTAGAATTCTCCATCATCTTTTGGTAAGCAGTGGGCTGGAAAGTGCAATAAATTCCCAATTTAATAACTTTGTCGACTGGGGGGTCGAGTGGTAACATGTTGTTGCCTCCGAGCTACGAGTTTGATCCCCGGCCAGACCCCCCTCTTCTTCATGTGATAGATGTGGGGGGGGGGGGG
>NMRB01000714.1:216155-229766 GCA_002633025.1 Notospermus geniculatus
GGGGGGGGGGGGGACTCCCAATCTTGTCTCTTCGCCTTCAACCTCAGGCGCGGATCCAGGGGCGCACCCGGCGCGCGCCCCCCTTTCAGCCAGCAAATGTGTAAAACTGACTGTGAAATTCTGAACTTTGGAGCAAATCATTGAAATCCACCACAGATTTCAATGTTTCCAGCAGAGTGTGCCCCCTCTTTTCTGAAATCGTGGATCCGCCCCTGAATCTCTTCAACATCTAATTACCTTGGTAAAGAACACTTCCTTCAACCTCCCTCGAACTATCTGTTGCCGGTGGGAGTACCACCCAATGAAAATATGTGTAATCGCGTGTCGACTTCCACCCGACTTTGTACAGACCAATCCAGTCGCTCGTTGATGGCTTCAGGGATGACTGAATGGTGTATCGGCAGACGACATGGGCGTCTGTCGGATAAGTCTCTGCCACCCCATGAAAGACAACCTGGGCAAAGTTTGACTTCTCAAACTTGACCTCTGTCGTTTCGGGGTTGACATCAACAGTATCTAGAGATGACATCTCAATTGCTCTTCTCCGTCAGCGAAGTCCTTGGTGGTGAAAATGCTGAAACAGAACGATGCGACTAAGATACAACTACATACATGACATACTTGGTAGAACAGCCTCTAAAATACAATTGCCACCTGGTCCTACATGTGCATGAGATATTGAAAAAAAAATCTACTGGTAAAATAATGTGAAAACATTGGCTTAACCGGTAGGCCTACCTATTAGGCTATATCCACTGGTCTGGCCCTGATCCTGTTGTGGTAGTGGTAGCCTAGGCCTTACCTAAGCCTAGACGACGTGTGTTTGATAAAAAGTCCGATAAAAGTGTATGTTATAAGTGTAGGCCTACCTTGCAATGATCTGATAACGTACGTAAAACAGTGTCATAAGGAAATGATTCATTCAACAATGACATGATTTTCACAATAGGGCCGATATTCATGAATCAGGGAATGAGGGATGGGGAATCCCCAACAGTTTGGGCCTAGTTTTGCAATCAAAATCACAGAAGGAATCCCCAAAATTATCTTTTCAGCTCAGATCAGGTTAGCCCAAAACAGTAAGTAGGCCTAAACAGGGAGGGTTAGATTCAGGCCTTGGATCACCACATTCAGCAGCCAGTCAGCAATGACATCAGGAAAGTTTCTGCGAGGACGTCATTTATTTCGAAGTTCCTGATCAGATTCGACTCCGTTTTTGTTGTTCATGTTGCTGCGTGTTTTGTGTCTGGCTGCCTGATGTCATATGACATGTCACCAGTGTTTTTATTGGAATTTCACCCACTAGATATGAGACCTTGATTGACTCTCATGCCCATATCAGTACACTAAGATTACCTGGAACGCCTTTACACTGCTAAATTTCAACAGAAAATGTTAGAATATGCAATCGAAAGTTGTCAAAACTGTCGCAATCTTGATGATGTGTTTTGGTCTGATGTCATTCACGGAAATTACCGAATAGAAAAAAATAGAACAATAACTGTTATCAAGAAACATATCAAATAATATCTGACTATATATACCATATCCAGTTAGGTTTGCATTGAAACTTTAATCGAACTGAAAAAATATTGCTTCTGATAAAAGTATGATTAAATTGACAAGTATCCGGAGAATTCCGGAAAATTTCAGGTCATGGGGTCAAGGCCATTGCGATTTGTATTATCTTCGAAAAAGATAAGAGGAGATATCACTAGCAGCACACGATATGATGACGTCACCAGATCGCCATGGTACTTCTGTCACACAACTCCAGGAATAACATTGAAATTTTCCAGTGGCTGCATGTTTTTCATGTCTCTTGGCTTCAAGTTGGAATCCTGANTGCAATCAAAATCCCAGAAGGATTCCCCAAAATTATCTTTTCAGGTTAGCTAGCCCAAAACAGTAAGTAGGCCTAAACAGGGAGGGTTAGATTCAGGCCTTGGATCACCACATTCAGCAGCCAGTCAGCAATGACATCAGGAAAGTTTCTGCGAGGACGTCATTTATTTCGAAGTTCCTGATCAGATTCGACTCCGTTTTTGTTGTTCATAAAAATCATGTTGTTGCGTGTTGTGTCTGGCTGCCTGATGTCATATGACATGTCACCAGTGTTTTTATTGGAATTTCACCCAGTAGATGAGACCTTGATTGACTCTCATGCCCATATCAGTACACTAAGATTACCTGGAACGCCTTTACACTGCTAAATTTCAACAGAAAATGTTAGAATATGCAATCGAAAGTTGTCAAAACTGTCGCAATCTTGATGATGTGTTTTGGTCTGATGTCATTCACGGAAATTACCGAATAGAAAAAAATAGAACAATAACTGTTATCAAGAAATATATCAAATAATATCTGACTATATATACCATATTCAGTTAGGTTTGCATTGAAACTTTAATGGAACTGAAAAAATATTGCTTCTGATAAAAGTATGATTAAATTGACAAGTATCCGGAGAATTCCGGAAAATTCCAGGTCATGGGGTCAAGGCCATTGCGATTTGTATTATCTTCGAAAACGATAAGAGGAGCTATCACTAGCAACACACAATATGATGACGTCACCAGATCGCCATGGTACTTCTGTCACACAACTCCAGGAATAACATTGAAATTTTCCAGTGGCTGCATGTTTTTCATGTCTCTTGGCTTCAAGTTGGAATCCTGATGCTGGAATGAGTTAGGCAGTGATAATCATCTCGATCGACCATATCTGCCGTAGCTACAGAGGCAAGAGACAGAATCAGCAGAGGGGTAGGCGTACCCCCAGCAGCAGCAGCAGGTCTCGGTCTACCGGCGGAGTACCACAAAGCCTAGGCCTAGGCACTAGGGGGCGTATTCATAAAGCGGTTCTATGGTTAGGTTAGAACCGTCTTAGGCCGGTTCCAAGTACAGTGTTTGACGATACCTGGAACCGGCCTAAGACGGTTCTAAAATAGAACCGCTTTATGAATACGACCCTAGGGGTCGTATTCATAAAGCGGTTCTGTCATTAGAACCGTCTTAGGCCGGTTTTGGGGTCATATTCATAAAGCGGTTCGATCGTTAGAACCGTTTTAGGCCGGTTCCAAGTATAGTGGTTGACCATACTTGGAACCGGCCTAAGACGGTTCTAATAAATCATGTAATGATAAAACCGCTTTATGAATACGACCCTAGGGGCCTAGGTAGTAGTCCATAGCCAGGAGGATTATGACGATGTGCCCCCCTCGAAGTCTCTCTCTCTCAGCAGCAGCAGCAGGGCCAGGCCTAGAATACACTTCCAATACTACACTAGACTACGCCAAATCATTGTCTTTTTTGCAGCATATGGTCTCACCAGGAAGTTAACATGCTCCACCGTCTCTCCTTGCCGAGGCCCCTTGGTTTCACATACCAACAGATAAAACGCCATTTGATATCATGGTCTCCATTTAAACAAAACAATGGTTCACAATATGTCGTCCATCCTGGCCGAGTTTCACCGGAATTGCCAGTGCCATCTCATATTCCAAAACCACCATATGTGATGCAGGAATCATACCCTACGTTTTCTCAGATCGAAGTTAAGAATGAGGAGCAGATTGAGGGAATGAGACGCGCTTGTAAAATGGCACGATATGTCCTTGACACAGCTGCCTCTCATTTAAAGGTGGGTAACATTTTCCGCTGTCTCCTAATCTTGTTCACCGTCTCTCACACTGGGCTGTCAGAGTGGTACAGTGGAAACATTGGGGCCTGCCGTCGCTGAAGTTCCAGGTTCAATTCAGGTTGGATCTAATAAAGACAAAGCTGAAGATATCTTGTAGTGAAATATCCCCATTTCCCTTTCAGGTCGGCATAACCACAGACGAAATCGACAAAATTGTCCATCAAACATGTATAGAAAATAATTGTTATCCTTCTCCGCTGCTGTATAAAGGATTCCCAAAGTCTGTCTGTACGTCTGTCAATAACGTTGCCGTCCATGGTATACCAGATGATCGACCGCTTAAAGATGGGGACCTCATAAATATTGATGTAACAGTGAGTTATGTTTCCTCAGAGTCTTTTCCCCAAACTTCGTTTCAAACAACAAAATACCAGATGATGAAATTCCACTTTCTTTCAGGTCTATTTCGGCGGTTACCACGGTGATTGTTCTGAAACCTATGAAGTTGGAGAAGTGGACAAAAGAGGGCGTGACCTGGTCAGGCTTACACGATATTGCCGCGATGAGGCTGTGAAGGTGTGCGGGCCGGGAGTTGATTTCACCGAGATAGGAAACGAAATAAGGTATACTTTGGAATCATTTGTCATACGATGCGGACCCTGTTATCCCGTTACAGAGATGAAAATAATGTTACCTCTTTCTTCCTTTCCAGTTCTATTTTACGTGGAGGCAGTAAATTCTCCGTCATGCCTTGTCTTTGCGGACACGGAATTGGCAACTTCTTTCATGGACCCCCAGATATCATTCACTGTGGTATGTTAATTTTGCTTTACACGTTATATATCCAGGAACTGGAACTTCTATTTGGGAAGGGATTCTAGGGCATAAGCTCATATCCCATCAGAAAAACAGATCATGCTTCCAGGAATGACATTTACGATAGGTATGAACATGATAAATATGACAATAGGAAGCTTTGGTAAAGTGCTTTAACCCCAGTCTATCCTGAAACCGTCCACTAGAACTCAGATGAGAATTCAGAATTTTTTTTGTCTTGTTCCCTTTTTCAGAGCCTTGTCTATCAGAAGGCGCAGACAAATACAAAGTCCTTGATGACGGTTGGACAGCTGTCACGATCGATGGAAGCCGAACTGCTCAATTTGAACATACCGTGTTGATTACTTTGACTGGCGTTGAGGTGTTGACGTCATGATGGCTGGAACTATTTTAGAAAACAAGTCGGAGATGTTGAGAGGAAATCACCCGTTGCATGGATATTCTGGGTCATCATTGCAAACAAACACAGAAGGGGGGCGAGTGCTAAGAACCAGGATTACCTCATGATGGGCAGATTCCAGGCTGGGACAGATATTTTATAATCATTCGTATGATTGAAAGAGTTAAAAATAAAGAAATGAACAAAAAGAGAGGTTTGTTTTTATGTTTCATTTTAACGAACCAATTATTGTCCATTTCTACACATTGTCTTCCACCACCTAGGTCGAGGTTGAGGCCTTACTTCTAACGAGCACCATTACACCAGTATAACAAGCATTCTGATTGGTTCTCATGTATTTGCATTTGCATAATACGTGAGAACCAATCAGAATGACAATCATTCTGATTGGCTGAGGAGAAAGGTCAGTTCAGATCACCAGTCTATCGTTCAATGCAGAATATGAATCCACAATTTTGCATCCGACCGACAGCTCTCTTTAGCCCTAATTGAGAACCCCATTATACAGAACAATAAGTGTTTTTGTGATGATGTTAGCCCCTTGTGATTAAGAGTATGATCGTACCAATTATGGTTTAAAATGTCTTGAACAACACGTCTAGACCTCAATTAAAATGAACACATTCTATGTAATTACATAAATCATGTGAATCTAGCTAGATCACAAATTTTGTTAAAGCCTCATTGTATTGAATTCAGAAAGTGCTTACGTCCTCCGACGTTAGTGTAGTGTAAAATGTACTATGCTCTATGTGAAAACATTAGAGCTCTGCCTTCAGTTTTATCAATGTGTGCTGAAAACCAGGGCTTGATTCTTTGAAGTACGTATCAGGCAAGTATTTTGGGGACCTTCAAGAGGCTATGAGACCTATACCTGCACTCTCGTCACACTTTGAAAATATCGTAAAATTCAATACACTGAGGCTTTAAACAATTTGTTCGCCTGATTTCTATCATTCCAACCTTCAATGTGTCTGTGAAGACAATTAAACTTAACTTCAATCAACTAATCTTTAAAACTTCATTGCAATTGCATAACAAACAACATGTTAATCCATCTGCCCACGTTTGAGCAGACAGTATCTTCTATTGAAGATTTCTGAAATCCTTGACAACAAATTGGAAAGAATTTGAAGAAACATTCTTCAGATGGTTGATAGGAACAACCTTTCTTAAAATATTTTTCAATCAGTACCATAGGATGTGAGAAAACTTTGACAGAAGATGTCGTCTGCTGGACACAGGGGGCAGATGAGTTAACTGAACAAATGTATGTACACCAACTTGGCAATATTTTCCTGGCTTATCAAACTGCACTTCTTGCCATTTTTGGCCAAAATCTGAAAAGCACATTTTTCGGTTATTCGTTTCATTTGCCGAGTTCCCTTTTTCCACGCACCGTAAATCTACGCTCGTGATCCTGTGACTAGGCCTCCTCAAGTGGATCCATGTGAGGTGAATCATCAAGATCGAGATGATGATCGGGGTGCACGCCCCAGATGGTCGCCTGGCGATGAAAACCGAAAAGTCGCAGTTCCAGCTTGTCCAGTTCAGTATCACTGCAATGAGAAAATTGGCGAATGAGGGCAATTGCCGGCGATTTTCTCGTCATGCGAGCCACCACAGAGGCGATCATTGCGGTGAGATTTTGCTAGGTGTCAATCAGATCACTTGCTGTGCCACCCGCTTTAGCAACTTAAAGTGGCAGTGTTTACTTCCTTCAATAAAAGTGACTAAAATTTGACGAAAACTTTTTCAGCAAAGAATGGAATAACCTACCTGTGAATAGCATAAACCGGTCGGGGTGGCTGGGGTCATCGGAGGGTTTTTCATGCAGTGGGTATCTTATTAAGGACTTCCACAATCAAAGAATCAGGGTGCAGGATCAAGTTGGAGAGGTGAAAGTGCCGGCTAGAATTATTATCAATACTCCCGAAGACTCCAGTTTCCTCCTGCAGTGACAATGCCCATTCTTGAGCATTGGTGTCTGTGAATTGTAGCCAACTTTGGTATGGGATCAAGACAATCATTGGAACCATCTGAACTTACAACCCATGATGAAGGGCCTCATCATGGGTTGTGGTGAGAAGGGATGGTGCCGGGGTACATAAGATCGTAATACTGGCAGCAAATTTGTTGACAGGCACTGGTTTGTAAAGGTGATAATGTAGAGGTCAGAGGGTCACAAGGTCAGGGGTTGTGAAGGTGAAAATGGGAGGTCAGGGTTTGTGAAGATCATGAGAAGCACAGGCAAGAAAATTGAGCAAACAGAAAGCAGAGAAGTCCACGATGATTGAAGTTAATATCATGTATTCTACAGAGGATAGAAAGTGTGGCAATGGCAACCTAAGCCGTGCAGTAAGCCGAGGAAATTAGATAGAGTTGAAGCAATAAAGTGGCGATTTCTTGTTACCATGGCAACGTACTATAAAACTGGCAGGAAGCGACGTGCAGGTGGGTTATTCATCTAAAGTTGACTTGATTTGGAAATCTTTTCTTTATCCTCTGGTTCCCTGTAGCAAGAAGATGAAAGCATTTCATGCAAAGCGACGAAAACTAAAATGGCAGCACGACATGGAGTACGGCGAAGCGAGTTGAGACAACGAAAGCTTGAAGTTGTTTTCCTACGACAGGTTGTTCCCAAGATTTGGGAGGGAGTGCTGTCGCTACCCATAAATCCACAGGCTAGACCGGGATTGGTGCACGCCCAGATGTTTCCACTGCATCTCCATGACAACTCCAATTGTAAACAGAAGCGTCTGCCCTGTCGTAGGAAAACAGCAACAAGCATGAAGAGAAAATAGAAAGCAAAGTTAACATAGAGACATACATGATGTATGGGGGTAACTAGTTACTACACTATTCATCGTATCCATGACGTAGGCCCAGGCCTATGTCATTCTGTGCCGTTGCGCATTTTGCCCACCAGCTTTCTTCAGCAAAGCAATGAATTTTGCCCACCACCTTTGCGTCATTACGGTGACGTCAGCAATGGCGGACACTGTCGGAGTTACGTCATGGAAACGATGAATACATGCAGACATACTCTAGTTTCACCGATCTAAGACCACTTCATAAACTCGGGGCAGAACAACCCCCACATTGATCAGGCCTCTGTCCATTCCAGCTGAAGTGCAGTCTTCTCATAAACCTAACAATGAAATTGACACCTAGGCCCTGAACATAAATTCATGACCATCAGTAGAGACAATTGGTGTCGGTTACGCATTGATTCACAACTTTCTAGGCCAAGTGGGCGGGGCTTGAATACCCAAAGCAACCTTAAATCGGTGAATCTAGAGTAACTACACATGCAGACATAGCAATACATGTTGATATGGAATGACTCTGTGACGGGACAAAAATACACTAATTTTGAAGGATTATGGCCAACTTGTCAATATCTGGCCAAGATTGGAAACAAAATGAAGAGGACCAAGAAAACTTTGTTATATTAATAAAAGATCTATTCACACATTTACAACCTACTAAACTAATTATCTCTCTTGGAATGGAAGAGGTAGAGTACAGTGGTACCTCCCATAGCAGACACCTCTGCCGGGAGGACACCTCTCCACTTAGGACACCTCTCTATTAAGTACACCTAAAGTTCAGTCCCTAAGNGCGCTACCGTTTAACGGTAGTTCTACCTGGAAATTGAAAGCCCTGTCAGACAGAGACTAGGCCTGTACACAGCACTGTTCTTCAGACTGGGATATGAGCCTATCAAACTACCGCGACTACCCCCCACCACATGATCAAACAGAGACTAGGCCTAGACACACACTCTTCTTCAGACTGGGATATGAGCCTATCAAACTACCTTCCTTAACTTATTTACATAGAAGCAAATTATACACATATGTATCCCAAAACTTTTAAATTCAAACTTAGCACAGAGCTGGGAAATTCAAATTACAAATGAGATGACACATGCCTTTAATACTTTCTAGGATGCTGTTAACGAAAGAACTTTAAAAAACATAGAAATGCATAGCAGAACATATCTCAAACTCTAGTGTACATTCGGAATGTTAGTTGGTAACTCAAAAGGTCGATTCCCATTGGCATTTATCAACAATAGACGATTCTCAAATTAGCAGATCTACGCACTTCCGCCAAAATCGCAAACACAATCTCGATCTGAAACCAGCTGACGTGACGCAATCCATGATTCAGCAATGGTCGACTCTGACGCAACATCGCCTAAGTCCCTGTCGTTGGGTTCTCTGCGTCACGTCATTCAGTTTCAGGTTGCAATTTCGGTGTTTAGGCCTACGTTAATTTGAGAATTGTCTATAGGAATCCAACTAGGTATAATTAACTGCATGGTCAAGGTGGCGCTCCACTTCAGAAGTTAGGTTGAATTGACAGCCCAAATCACATGAGAAAACTCGCAAGTGGAATAGCTCCTTTTAGGGTAGGGGCATGCGGCATGCCGATCACCGGCGGACCAAACCGCCATAACCTTTAACC
Organism: Notospermus geniculatus; assembly: GCA_002633025.1. Lineage (NCBI taxonomy): Eukaryota > Metazoa > Nemertea > Pilidiophora > Heteronemertea > Lineidae > Notospermus > Notospermus geniculatus. The sequence continues at coordinate 225,511 of NMRB01000714.1, forward strand.
CCTTCAATACCAACGACCGTTTTGAAATCCCACTTTTTTTAGCAACTCAGAATAACTAAAATATTGCCATACAAAGTGAAAGTGCAAGTTAGCCGACGCCATTTGCGTTTACAGCCCGGTAATTGAAAGTAGGGGTGGTAGGCATTATGGAACAGGTTTTGACCCCCTGCCTTCCAGGGAGTAGGCACTGAAGGGGTTAAAGGGCTCATTTCTCAGATGAGTGACTATCATGCCTCCTGTTGTGTTTAGAATAAGGAGAGCCTGCGGTCACACGAGGTAGGGAGATAATACAACAATGTTTACATGTGTTCGGGATGGTTCTTCAGACAGTCGATAAACTTGTCACATGCCATCTCTCGTGAGCATATCTTGTGGATGGCCGTGAAGAGGGGGTATCTGAAATAGATTATAGTAGACGTCAGAGGAACCTACCACCTCTATATTCATGTATAGAGGAATCCCACTGACGTCATCAAATCATGTGACTGGCCGTCAAAATATGCAAACTGGGGTCAGTAGGGTGCTACACGTGGATTGACGTTCCGCCTGACGCGACGAGACACGACATGACATAACATCATTGCGTCATCGTGACATTCCTTCAGGAAACACGTGGTCAATTTGACGGCCAACGCGGCCTTGATGACGTCACGTGGGAAACCTCTATAGTGTACCGAACAACATACACTGTCGTGAATTTCAACGATCACAAGACTGCCTATGCCTCTTCACGTGCTATATCACTCGAATTCAACATTACAAATACAATGTTGCGGTCTCTAACTTTCCTTCAACTTATCGCTTATATATGCATGGAATCCCTTGCAGCTACTCTATGGCCGAGCCTAACCCACCAGCCTTGGAGGATTTCCTTAGTGGCTAGAGCTTGGCACATTGGCCCCAGAGCTAGAAGTGAAGCAACGTTGAACACGGTCTACATGGATGGGTGACTGGCCTGCATATGATACAATATTCATCGTTTCCACGACATAACTCCGACAATGTCCGCTAATGCTGACGTCGCCATAATGACGCAAATGCATTGCTAATGACGCAAACATAATGCAAGGCCGGGGGGCAAAACGCGCAACGTCACAGGAAGATATGTTACGTCGTGGAAACGACGAATAGGGGCATTTTCTTTTACCTGTCTTCCATGCCTTGCTTTGAAAGAGCTTCGTATATTTCGGCTGCCGTGGGTGGACCCTGTAAACTCTGACCATTCAGCATTTCCTGCTCCAATTGGGCGATTGTCTGAAAGATGAAGCAGGAAGAAAATTATGGGCTAAGCCGTAAAGAAACCATTAGTGGTGAATTACCCATTGAGAGCCAAGTTGAGCAAACTTTCTTTGCTTCTGCACTAAAAATTGAGGGTATTTGATCATGTGATCTCACCTTGTCTGGGTTTTTAACCATGGCCTCTGCGACACGGCGATTTCTGCCCCCGTAGCACGTTGTAACTAGATCAGCAATGCCACAGCTCTCGAAGAACGTATCTCGACTTGAACCTGAAAGTATGTGGGAAGATGGACGATTGACAGAACAGCTCTGTTGTCTACTATCATGTACACTGTAGTGTAGAGTATGGTTGTTACTCCAGCTAAACATACCCCCACTGATCACAAGATTTTCAGCTCAAACTGCAGGCGCGGATCCAGAGGGGGGTGCCCCGGCGCTCACCTCCCCTTCTGGCCAACAAATCTGTAAAATCGATTGTGAGATTCTGAAATTTGGAGCAAATCATTGAAATTCACCGCAGATTTCAATGTTTCTAGCACAGGGCGCCCCCTCTTTTCCCAAATCCCGGCTCTGCCCCTGAACTACAGTGACCTGTTTGTGTGATGGAACATATCAAAACAGTTTTAAAGTCATCAGGGCAGCTGTCGTGTGACGGTCATGTTGGTCTTCACGACCTTTTGATTGGAACTTGCACGCGAGAAAAAAGTTACAAACCTGGGTAGAAATTTTCAATAAACGTTATCATCTCCATGAGGCCTAGTCGGATCACAGCTGCCTTTGTGTTGTCGCCGAAACCCAAACCGTCGGCGATACCTGCACCTACTGCTACTACATTCTGAAATGGAAACATACACAGTTTTATTCTTACCTTGTATACAGAGTTCGGTCACATCTTAGATTTTCAATTAAAGGTTATCTACCATACTTACTTTTAATGCACCACATAATTCGACTGTTTTGACATCCGTTACCACGACGATACGAAAATAGCTCGTCTGCACCAAACGTTTGAGTATAGCACCTTCTTCTAAGCTTTTGCACCCTGGAGGACAAAAAGAGCAACACCGTACCACTGAAAACCCTGAAGATAAATTGGTAGTTGACCCCCGGGAGTTGACCCCCTGGGTTCAGAATCAGAGGTATCTTAAACTATGCCCCCAGGCAACTCACAGGGGTTAGGTGCGTGTTCCGGGCCACTCCCAGACGGTTGTGTGTCCCTCTAGGCCACTCGCAGGAGTTAGGTATGTGTTCTGGGCCACTCCCAGACGGTTATGTGTCCCACCATGCCACTCGCAGGAGTTAGGTATGTGTTCTGGGCCACTCCCAGACGGTTATGTGTCCCTCTAGGCCACTCGCAGGGGTTAGGTATGTGTTGCGGGCCACTCCCAGATGGTTACGTGTCCCTCTAACTAGGACTCAAACAACTCACCTATCGTAGCCTCGCAGTAATTCTCCGCCGCAACCTCCGGCGCAAGATTCGCTCCCATGAGGACATTACACGGTGATTTGAGTTGAAGGTTGTCGTTGATGACTTCAGAGATCAGCTTGAGACCCGTACCGCAGACGTCAAGACCCTGAAAAATGACGATTATCATAAAATAGGCTCACACGCATTTCAACTCTACAATGGAAATTTCCCCAAACCTTTGGGTTGCTCAACTGGTGCAGTGGAAACAGCAGCGCCTGTCACTGCTGAGGTTCTGGGTTCAATCCCCAGATGCACACTTTCTTCACGTGATAAAAAGCACGACTCCTTTTGACAGCGCAGATTACTCCGGACACTCTGGTTTCCTCCTGCTGTACATTCTGCCCTACACATCTACAGAGCAAATTTCATGGTATTTGGCTCTCGGTTCTCAACTCGATATTGTTGTACAGGTACTCCGACTATGAATCCAATCTCAGACATGCTAAACCAAGATTTTTATATACAATATGACAGCTGTTTCCCATATGCAATGCAGAAATGACAGCCATATCATAGACAGCTACGTACATTGTATGTCCCACAGGTGCAGATCCAGGNTTTTCGGTGACCAACGTTAGAAAAATTGCCATTTTTCAAAATATGCCACAGAATTGCCTTGTAATTTGTCCCTCCGATGCTGGGAAATTGCACCAACGGCCTTCTAGATTTCAAAATTTGTTGGGAGAAACCCCCGCCATCGCTTTGCGCCTTTAGTGCTCGCCTTCATCAGTCAGCCTGTGACCTTCTGTGCCCCCCCCTTACCAGAATCCTGAATCCGCCCTCTCCCATACAAGTTACATACCAGCCCATCCTTATATTTACACAGGGCTCGTTAAGTCAGGGCTCGTTAAGTGTGTTCTATTTGTCATTGTGTCACACTCAGTCTATGCAGTGACATTATTATTAAGGAAGTAAGCACTAGGAATATTCCATGACTTCACGACAGTTAAACCAATGAGACAGTGTGCAGTATTCAGCCTTATGAGTCTCTTCATGCATGCATCATGGAACACAAGAAGTGGACCATTTTCCAAGACGACAATCTCTACTGTTACACCACAACCTTTAGATTAAAATACCTCTAAAGACCACCTAACAAGTTGACAGATATTATATTATTGTGAAGACACTCAACAGGAGAAAGATTAGTACTAAACAAGTTATCACAAGAAGTCTACTCAGGGTATACGCCTAATTCCAAATTCCCCAGCAATGGCACGGCCTAACCTGCCAACTACGAAGGATTTCATTCCTGGCCGAGTGGTTAGCACACCTGACTTGCAATCAAAACTGCCCGTGCTAGGTGGGTTTGAGACCCACATGGATTGCGCGGAAAAACAATACACGTTTCAAACTAATTTCCCCAAAGTAAGCAGTCCAAAGGTTGGCCATCTTGAAGTATCAAGGCCAGCAGTCAGTTCACCTCCCCACTCCCCTCAAGGTGTACGGAGTCCAAAGGCCAGCAGTCAGTTCACCTCCCCACTCCCCTCAAGGTGTACGGAGTCCAAAGGCCAGCAGTCAGTTCACCTCCCCACTCCCCTCAAGGTGT
>NMRB01000714.1:243569-262755 GCA_002633025.1 Notospermus geniculatus
CAATAGGAGCTGTCAGCGAGTTGACCACTAGGTGTCACTAGGGCCCAATTCAATGCATCTAGCGGACCCAGTCATTATCGATCGAGCAGCGATCATAATAGATTTCCTGTACATTTGGTCCGCTAAGACTGTGCTGCCATCTGTTAGCAATATGCGCGGCTGACTGCTCCTATTTGAGCGTAACTGCAAGTTCACAAGAGGGTGAGGATTTCTTCAAAGGAGCGGGAATGTCCCTTGTGTCTCTTGGCCCCTACTCCGTAGGTCGTCACGTGGCAAACTCATCTCGAGATAGCCGCTAATAGGGAGTTTTCGCAGAGTCCCCGAAACGCCAACGCGAACGTCTGTCCTTTTGTTCGGTGCTCTCTTCGTGGCATCGAACAATAGGTTTGGCGTTCGCGTTGGCGTTTCGGGGGCTTTGCGAAAACTCCCCAATAAAGTTGTTTAATTACGTCTATTTCAGGGAAGGTACCGCGCACCATCGGGCCTTCAGCGTGACACTCAACTGTTCCATGATTTCGTCTACATTGTGCTAAAAGATACGTCGAGACGTCTTCAAGCAGCCCGCGGCCGTCTTCGCCGGGGACAACAACTCGTCGTGGACGTCCGGGGAGAAGACGCGAATTTGAAAATACCGATGATTATTTCCACGTTTTTCCAGCAGCGGTAGGGGCCCCTCCGCGCTAAAAAGTAGTTCCAATGTCAAGTATTCAAGTACGGTACCAATTTGAAAGATAAGTTCTGCCTTTTATTGGTCTCATGATTTTAATTTCGGTTCAGATAATGTTTTAATTTGTACCTGAAAGTTGGTAATTATGAGGACTATTAAAATAAGGACGGAATTTTGTGCATTGAAACTTTGAATGAAATATCAATTGGGTTTTTGACGTACTGAAGATGAATTGTGCAGTTTATAAGTTTGAATTTGGAAATAACGGGTTCGTTGTTTTTCATATGTATTTTCATGACATTTTTCTTTCTTCCATGCCGTATGATCACGTATTGTGCTAAAAAAATGATTTAAAGTCTCATAAGACTTAATACGCCCTTCGGCTGATGTTCTGATGCGGGCCTACTGGACCGAATTGTTACAGGTCAAGTTTTTGAACTCTGGCTCCGGTTTAACTCAACCAATTTCATCGTAATCTTCACGAAATTTCATCACATTTCCGCCGCTATCTTTCTGCTGGCTTCATCTTTCGCGCAAGTTCGATACAACGGTTCCCTCTCTCAAAATGCATTTCATGTTTTCGCTACCGCCGCGACGCATTGCGTTTTTCAAAATGGCTGCCAATCGGCCATCAACCACGAATTGCGACTTTAAAAAAAAATTTTATGTCGCGTGTTTACGGAAAATGTCGGCAATGATGCCTGAAGCGACGAAAATATGATGGACTTTCGTGAAAAATCTGTTGAATTTGGTGGAGTATTAGGCCTAACGGAACCAGGGTCAAAATCCTGACGCACTACGATTTGGAACGTAGGCCTACAGCAGCCTTCTCAATGATCGTGTATAAATTTGTTTATTTTTACTGCCAAGATTGGTTTAATTAATTTTGTTTCTACAAAAAAGTTCCCAGTTTGGGTTTACTAGTGCGTGTATTGAGTTTATTTTGAAAAGTGTATTTCTGTCATTTTTATGTCGTTTTAGAATAGAATTTCATTGTATGACATGGCCGTGTATGATTCACAAAATCTATGTTGTTTTACTCTTAATTTGCATATATTTGCATATTTGATTGCGTAATACAAGAATGAATGGTCACCAGACACGTCGTGTAGTGAGAATGGTGTTTATAGTTCAGATTTCCCGTCATGCATAGTTCTCCATTTTGATATGACCTTGACCTGATGTTGTGACATGATTATCGCTTGAATTTTGTGAAAAAACGTGTTAATTGAGTTCATACATGTATGTCATTCATGCTATAATTTCTTCAATTGTGTACATGATTATGTTGATATGGCAGGCAAAGACGCCTGAACGTATGCCCCATTTTTCGTTTGAATTTTGTCCAAGGGGCTTCTTTGATTGTATTGAGTCCGAGACTGACAAAGATGTCTTCCGTTTGTTTAGTTTCCGTTATCATGGTTACTGTTCTCACAAAATGTCGGCCATGGGTTTTTGATGTAGAAATTTTCGATTTCACGTGTTTGTAAGCATAAATGATAATGTCGAATTGTGTATTACATACATGGTAAGACCGCGGTCATTGGCTGGGCTTTCAAACAGTATCATCATCCAATTGATGTGCAGCGACGAACAGTTGCAGCATCTTGATTGGTTAATTCAATTCTTGTCACATCCAATGAACGATCGTCAACGAGGCACACAGATTTTTCTGAAATTGCCTTGAGAATCAGCCGAATATATAGTGGCTTAAAGGGTCAGTCTGCCTCCTCAACTGTTGTTTTCGTGCTGAGACACCGTCAACCACAGAATACAACCGGTGATTGGCAGTTCATATGGGCGGAATACGATCGCACAAAATAGCGTGTAAATTTGATTCAAATCTTCAGAAATTCGTTTAGATTCGTGTTTTAATGTTTTAAAACTTTCAGGGGAGGTGGAATTTGGTCAGTTTACATTTTAGTTTGTTAAACCTGAATACCATGACCTTATTTTCAAGTCGTTCGTCATGAGAATCTTTCCATCCAATAGAGAGCTTTCATTCCCATCACGTGACCTTGGCTTCCATAATTTATGTAAGTGACATCTGTCGGAGGCCAAGACAATCAGCGGGCTCAAGATGGCGGCCATTGACGTGTTTCGAACATCTATTTGGCTATTCAAAGAACACCATGGCTCTAAGACTGAGTAAACGTCAGTGTCACGATTTCTAAACCTTTCTAATTCTCAAACCATCATCCTTGAGAATGACTCATGGTATTTTTTCCGGTTTATCAGCAAAAATACCTTTTTTTGTTTGAAGGGTGAAATGCCTTTGCCATATGTGCTTTCACTTTTTATTTCCTTGGCGTTTATTACTAATGTTTTATTTGTACATATTGTTCTGTTGTAAGATGCTTGTCTAATCATTGACTTCCTCGGATTGCCATCGTTTTGACGTAGCGTAAGCCAAACCATAACTTCCATTCAAATTTAAGTTTGTAACTTGTGAATCCTAACAATCCCTTGCCAGCATGGTCAGTGTGGTTCTTTCGTAAGCTTCGTAGCTCAATGCGGAAGTGACTCATCAGGATTATCTTGGTGAATACATAGGCCTTTAAGTAAGTGCCTGGGGATAAAGTAGGCCTAATCACATTATCACTTTCATTCTCCGGCGACCCTGACGAGTTCACAGTATCACACCTATGACGTCATCACCTCGTCCCTCGAAATTTCATTCCTGTGTTCCTTTAAGACTGCTGCTGATCCATGTCGACTTGAAATGAAATGTTGTACACGCAACAATGCATTAATCACCCACCCATTGTTTCAAAGAATGAAAATATCCATTTGTATCATTTTGTTGTCTGTGTCAATGACATGTACAGTAATCATCGACAGCTCTTGTCGTCTGCATTTCATTTTATTGTTTATCCTATGTTACTATAAATAGATTTCGTTACCAAAACCTTCTTGTTGATTTTTTCATATGCAGTTTTATTTGCATAAGAAAGATTTATGTACAAGGTACATTGCACTCCCCTCAAAGGAGGCCCATTGTTCTCAAAACAAACCATTTCATGATTTAGCCCATCTGCAAACTTGGGAGTTTGTCACATGAAAACACCCATGTTATCTAATCGACAATTTCACCACTTGGTGTGTCGTCGTGACATAAATTAATTTGGGAATCATAAAAATCAATTATATGCATGTGTACTTTTCTGAGGGTTGCATTTTTTCAATAGATTAACCATTACTCCTATGTATTATTTGAATTTTGAAGGCCCAATCCTGAACGATGAATGGTCGTATTTTGCTACCAGATTTTGCTATCTCTTACTGATTGGGGTCTACTCGGCTCACACAGACCCAATCCTGGCTGACTGGAGTCTGCTGAATACGAGACACCAAACCTTGCGGCAGGCGGGCGTTGACAGCCTGGACGGTGGCAGAACAACCTGGACTTTGGACTCTGGATTCTGGACGCTGGATTCGTCATTGGATTGCACCGCCTGGATTTCCCAACCTCGTCTACAGGCTTTAGGTACCGGTATCTTATTCTAATCTCGTCTCCAGGCAAAAGTGATAGGGAAAACTCACACTGGAAGGGACTGGGGTCTACTGACTGCAAGGACACCATATTCAAGGTCAAATTGACTACCTCGGGTCCTTATATTTGGTTATTGGACCAAGAAAATCGCCAGGGAAACCCTATACCCACCCTCGCACCCGGGGTCCAATGGAAGGAATGCACATGAGATCATAATGTCAAAAGAAAGAGAAAGCACAAAAATTGCACACAAAATGATGATAAATTTGACACTTCTGGTAGCTCGACTTGAAAGTGCCACTACCTGATGAAGACCCCATCTTGCCCAACCAAGGCTTCCTGTCACTCCTACTATCGCTCCATCCACCCTTGCCGACCACCGTAGCATTTATCGCTCGCATTTGCCGCCCATGAGCGTGGCGGCGGAAGCAGCCAAACGTTACTGAAAGCGCGGTTTATGACGAAGATAGGAACATTGTGAGGTTTGGATCGATGAAAATCTCAAAATGAAGAATAATCTAATACGTTAATGCATGTTTTATTCACAAAACATTGGATTACACGCATTTATCATTGACAGTGGTGGGGGTGTGTGCGGTCCATGGAACGACCTGTCTGCGAGCAGGATGACAAACGGTGGTCGTCAAGGGTGAAGGGAGCGTAGTTCGAAGGGCGGAGTGACCGGAGGCCTTGATTAGTCAAGATGGAAGACCCCGGTTGGGGTCAAGTTTGCTAAGATTCTGGAAATTGCATCTGGTGCTCACCAGTCTATCTGGCCTGACGGCCATCTAGCCTGGTTCGAATCCATCACATTTCCCGTTTCTGAGGGGGTGAGAGCCTCAGCCAATCATCGGGGCGCGAAGGAAAATCGACGTGCCAATCAAAATCCATGTTACAAATTCGAGCGTGAAGAGCAAAGAAAGTGTTAGACTGGAAGCCCGTCCTAACTCTTTTACGTAATGAAATTAACAAATGTTAGGACGGGTAGTGGCCGTGCCATTCTCAAATGTGATTGGTCAGAGTGGCGCATGTGGCAGAAATCGGAACTACACTTTCGCGGGAGGACTGAACAAACAAGGGCGTAGGCTGGGGGGGTGCACAGGGTGCACGTGCACCCTCCCACAGCAGTGAGAGAGTTCCGCTCTGGCAAGCAGAAAAAAATCAAGCCTGTAATCGTGTAGATTTTGGCTAAGAATACTGCTGAAATCACGTCTCAGAGCATCCAGATTCCAAAATTTTCTGGGGCAGGACCCCCAGACCCCCCTCCAGAACACACCTTTCTTACTTTTCAGCATTACTCTGAAACTTCATGCCTACACCAGCTGCATGAGTTCCGCTTTTGCAAAAATGTGCACCATTGTCAAATGACGTCATTGATTCCCCACAAAACACACCGAAATAAGGGTTTTTCTGTGCATGTCAACAACTGAATCGACATATGTTAGCCCTCACAGATTAGTAACTTCTATAATAACAGATAAAAACCTGGTTTGGGGGGAAAAAGCGAATGTTTGATCGAGTCAGTTTTCCCCATGCATCACTCTGTACAAAAATGTACAGAGGAATACCGTCGGTTAAATTTGTAAATTAGGGATTGTTCGGGCCTTAAAAACCTACCTGCATCATCCGTTCATCCACGTGTGTTTCGATTATAATATCCATTCAGATTGTACAAGATAAAACCTCCTGGTTGAACGTCAATTCTTCCAAGTGACGGTTGAAGCGAGGACACGGATGATGTTTACAATAAACTGCAAACACACGTGCTCCACGATGTACGCCTTCCCATTGGTTAACAGGTTCAATGCATGAATAATTAATTACTTGCCGGGATTCAGGCAAGTATGGCGGCCACGACTGGTCCTACCATTCAGCAAATTCAAAAGCGACACCATCGGTAGGACCAGGTACTAGTCTAANCATGTGGCAGAAATCGGAACTACACTTTCGCGGGAGGACTGAACAAATGACGTCATTGATTCCCCACAAAACACACCGAAATAAGGGTTTTTCTGTGCATGTCAACAACTGAATCGACATATGTTAGCCCTCACAGATTAGTAACTTCTATAATAACAGATAAAAACCTGGTTTGGGGGGAAAAAGCGAATGTTTGATCGAGTCAGTTTTCCCCATGCATCACTCTGTACAAAAATGTACAGAGGAATACCGTCGGTTAAATTTGTAAATTAGGGATTGTTCGGGCCTTAAAAACCTACCTGCATCATCCGTTCATCCACGTGTGTTTCGATTATAATATCCATTCAGATTGTACAAGATAAAACCTCCTGGTTGAACGTCAATTCTTCCAAGTGACGGTTGAAGCGAGGACACGGATGATGTTTACAATAAACTGCAAACACACGTGCTCCACGATGTACGCCTTCCCATTGGTTAACAGGTTCAATGCATGAATAATTAATTACTTGCCGGGATTCAGGCAAGTATGGCGGCCACGACTGGTCCTACCATTCAGCAAATTCAAAAGCGACACCATCGGTAGGACCAGGTACTAGTCTAAGAAAGTGTCCAACGGTGATTTGTTTCGCGAGTTCTGATTGGCTCGGAGGCGGGGTCAAGTAGGGGTCAGGTTCATTGATAATTTATGCATTAACGGAAAAGATGACATGATTCGGACAAGGCTAAAGACGGAGTCGATAGCCTTGTTTGGATCAGATGGGAAATTGACGACTTCCTGTTTATCATCAGATCATAATGTCACAAGCGTCATTGGAAATCCCACATTTTTATCTCGACCCAATTAATTGTTTGTGTAGGCCTATATTAGATAATCGTTCATCATTCGATCATGAAGGACTGCTTTGCTGAATGCTCTCGTTCCTTTCGCCACTTTTAATTTGTCGAAAAAAAGAATTCAATTCAGCTTTGTGTATATTTTATATCAACTTCGAGTGGATGGTGAAATGTCTGAGTACTTCAGATACGTACAATGTTGGAGCCGTGAGTGTTCTTCTTATACCGCCATTTGTGGCAATTTTACACTTAAAATTTGTTTTAATTCATTCAATATCTTCGAATCATAGGCCTGTTCCCGAGGCCACTACACGGCGGATGAAATGCTTCTGAAAGGGCTCCGAACCGTATATTTTTTCGGGTGGCTGTTAGTGTCTTTTCCCGTGAGAAATGCTGCGGCAGCCATTTTCTAGCTCACTGCCCAATGCGTCAACCATACACTGAAGGAAACCTCCATGGCTGGTGTGAAAGGAAAGAATGTCCCCAGGAATTACTGTCCCAGACAAAAAAGACCTCCTCACCTCTGGTGATTGGTTGTGAGCGCCATGCTCAACCCGCCATGTAACAATAGAAGCGACCACTTCTTACAGCGAACATTCTTTACTGTCACAGGGGCTGCTGCTGATGACCGCTGCACACGATCAAATTTTCATCTAATTTTGTTGGAAATTCAGATTCCGGGCCTATTTGGGCTTCAGTGTATACCCACATGTAGGCCTTTATTGAGCATATTCAAAAAAATGGATGAAAAATCTGATCGTGTGGAACGGCCATAACTGAAAGTTCAGGGACTGTAACTCGTGTGTAAACCCTCATTAAAGGTACATTGTATGTATTCTTTTTGCCTATTACATTTTACCTATTTTTGCCATTCTTTTTACCTATTACATACACAGCGGTGATTTCGTTCAGCGCCCACAGCAAAAACGCTGTTGTCTTCCCAGAAGATGACCAAATCTACATCAAGGTCCGTGCGTCGGTGGTCGACGATGGAGCTACGGTAGGTAAACCGTTCGACTCGGCTCGTATCCCCCTCCCCCCTCCCCCTCCCCCTCCCCCTCCCCTCCCCATTTTGGTTCGGTGCCAATTCACCATTTTCCTTTCCCGTGGGATGCCCTGCGGATTTCCCTAAAACACAAGGCGTCCGAGCCTATGACCTTGAAACCAAGTGATTAAAAACCAGGAAGTTTTTACTTTCTATGTAAACAACATGACCTAGCCTCTAATTAATTGAAAGACAATGTGGATTAAATTGACCAGATTATGTCCGAACATAAGGGCCTTGCCAGCTTGTTAACCCTGTTTCATTTTTTTTTAAATTTGTAGTTTACCAGCATTGCAGTGATACAACCCTTCACGGAAGGGGCCGGTCAGTGTAACGCTTTCTAGTGTTCCCCGTATCCCAGTGTTTCCATACAATGGACAGCGAGAGAGACCATGACTTTCCAATATAGGAGAACACATGAAAATCTGTCCAGTCGTTAATGTATCCCATTCAATGAGGAGAAACACTGAGAAACGAACAACACAGTTGGCGCCACCTATACATTATTTTCAGGGTACAAGATCTAGGTCTACCGACTCTTGGCCCAATATCGTATACGAGTCAATTTCTAAGGAACTTACTATTCCCCCTCGAGCAGTGCACGATCCTTTGAAAATCACGTTGGAGCTAAAACTGTCCGCAGCTACGCAAAAGTCGTGGATAGTGGAACACTACATAGAGGTACGCCNCGAGCCTATGACCTTGAAACCAAGTGATTAAAAACCAGGAAATTTTTACTTTCTATGTAAACAACATGACCTAGCCTCTAATTAATTGAAAGACAATGTGGATTAAATTGACCAGATTATGTCCGAACATAGGGGCCTTGCCAGCTTGTTAACCCTGTGTCATTTTTTTTAAATTTGTAGTTTACCAGCATTGCAGTGATACAACCCTTCACGGAAGGGGCCGGTCAGTGTAACGCTTTCTAGTGTTCCCCGTATCCCAGTGTTTCCATACAATGGACAGCGAGAGAGACCATGACTTTCCAATAGGAGAACACATGAAAATCTGTCCAGTCGTTGATGTATCCCATTCAATGAGGAGAAACACTGAGAAACGAACAACACAGTTGGCGCCACCTATACATTATTTTCAGGGTACAAGATCTAGGTCTACTGACTCTTGGCCCAATATCATATACGAGTCAATTTCTAAGGAACTTACTATTCCCCCTCGAGCAGTGCACGATCCTTTGAAAATCACGTTGGAGCTAAAACTGTCCGCAGCTACGCGAAAGTCGTGGATAGTGGAACACTACATAGAGGTACGCCTGTGTTACCCTCGGGGGTTCCTCAGCTGTCAGTAGGCCTACATCGATTACGTAAATGTCAAACCGCGATACACTGGATACCTTTTATTGGAAGATTAAAACGAGGTCATGTCTAATTGGTTTCCCCATTTTCTTGAGTGTTGTGTCAAGTGCAAAGGGTCCAAACAGCGGAGAGGGGACATTGAGGTACACACAACTTGGGCGGGGCCCGCTATCATTTCTTAACAGGTCGGGGGGACTCGGTCTTTACAGCTGAGAGGGGGAGGGGGTCGAACATAGTACTTTTCGGCAAGAAAATAACGGCTCTTTCGGGATCTTTCGTCTTTTTTTAGCAAATAGTTGTGCGTGATCCGTCCACCTGGATTTATGATGTCTACTTCAGGGTTGATCGAAAACCCGACTCACCACCGGGGGACCTCGTGGGGACTCTCCATATTTACCAGACGGACCGCCCTACTGCTACTTTGACATTTCTGCTCCACATGAATAGAGACAAGGTAGGGTTCCAGACACACTGTGGACATCCAGTAGGAAACAGATCGACTGAGAGTTCGATCCTGGCCATTCTACGCACATCGCCAGACGGGATACCCGGTGCGGGTCTACCGAACTGACCGAGGACAAACCTACACAACTTGCGATGGCGAAAAAGATTTCACGGCAAAACCGCTCATGCAGCCATTCGTTATGACATCAGTACACCTTTCTCGCGTCGCGTCGGAGAGGTGTTCAGACCACTGTGACCAGAGGTGACCAGACGACTGTGTCGCCGCCAACTGGACTGTTCGGTCGGCGGCGGCCTCGGACGGCAGCTGTTGCATCGCCAGATGTGAACCAGGTTTTCTGTGGGTAGCCCTAGGCCTACAAGAGCGCCATCAGTCATCTACGTTTCCTTGCCTATTTTATCATACTTGTCTTTTTCTTGTAGCCTGAACATGAGCACAGGAGTAGAAGAGAGAGCGCCCCCTGTCCACCAACTAAAGGACTTGATCGACTCGAGTGCCAATTTCTGGGATCATACGAACAGCCGCGTGGCAGAAGCGGCAACAGCAACAGAGGATTTTTAAGAGTCGACTCATTCCGCAATCGCTCAAATTACTATATATGTTCAGGCCAGCAGCCGGTGGACAGTGGCCCGGATGAAGGGCTTAAGGACGGCGACTTCTTGAAACCTGGTCAGCTGCCGACCTCTGTGGACAGCGCTCTCGGTGACTCGCTCACAGGAACACCCGACATGACAGGATTCAGAGTGCTTTGTTGACAAGCCATGTTTTAAACATTTTTACCAAATGTTCAATTTACATTGTGGGGCCTGCCAATAGGTACATGTGCAGTCATATACATGGGGATACAGAAGGCGGAATTAGAAAAAGCTATGGACAAGAAACTCGAGCCCTTGAACTCCGCTATTGATAAAATTTCAGCCAGTGATACAAGCCATGATGTTTCCGATGTGATCGTTCAACTTCAGTCACTTGAAAACAAACTGGATGCCCTCACTGTTTCTGTTCCTGCGCTCAATGTAAAGTATACCGAACTCTCAGAGCAAGTTGTGACATTAGAAAAACAGATTCAGAACAATCATGATATGCTTATGTCGTCAAGGCCTCTCATAGTTTTGAAGATAAGTGTGAAACTCTACGAAGAAATTCCTTGAGAATCTTAAATTCTGAATTTGACGCCAACACGGAATCTTCTGACGATGTTGTAGACTAGCAAAATCAATTGGAGTTGAATTGAGAACAGAGGATATTGATCGGCAGGGTTCTATGTGTCCCGGGTTCTATGTGTCCCCCTTACCATGTGTCTGTCTCAGTTATGATTGGCCTTGTCGCCATTTTATTCTCAAGTGGAGTCGACGAAATCGTATTTTAGTCATCATTGATGAAGTACGTATTAAAGATAATATATCACGACTTCATTGTTTACATTCAATGTTTGTAAACATGAATGTTTACATTATGTTATTTTGGACTTTTTGGACATGNACCCGTAATTTCCAAGTTGAACAGTAAACATGCAGCGCATTTAAACCAGCCTGCAAACCTTCCACCGAGTCTGATAGGATAATCATATCATCCGCGTATAAGAGTACAGCTAACTTTAGAAAGAGTCCTATTCTGTTCACAAAGTCACAGACACACATATTCTGAAGGTTGTCCAGTCCATTAAAACCAGACTCAAAGAAAAAAATTTCCAAATCATTTAAAAAAAGTGCGAATAGAACTGGGGATAAGTTCTCACCCTGTCTCACACCAATAGAGCATAGGAACTCAGGGGATTTTTCACCGTTCACCTCCACGCAGGATTTTGCTTCTTTATACATGTTGATAATAACATTCATCACTTTACCACTAATACCAATCGACAATAACTTCCTCCATAGGCCAATACGCCAGACTGTGTCGAAAGCCTGTTTAAAGTCTACAAATCCACAGTAAAGCTTTTTCCCTTTACTAAAATAAATATCTAAAAGACTTCGGAGTACAAAAATATGATCGAGTGTGGAATATCCACTTCTAAAACCAGCTTGCTCTTCGCCTAACAAATTATAGTGGTCTAGAAATTTGACAATTCTATTATTGAGGATCGAAGTAAAGAGTTTGCTAACGCAGCTTAGCAAAGTTATACCTCTATAGTTCGCTGGGTCTGTGTCGTCACCTTTCTTAAACACCGGTTTGATAATACCAACTGACCATGAGGTTGGGATTATTCCAGTCTCTAAAACTGTATTGAAAACATTACAATAAACGCTACCTAAAGCTTGGACTGATGATTTAATGTACTCGTTTCTTACTTTGTCATTACCACAGGCCTTGTTGTTCTTAAGACCTTTAACAACTTTCAGTAATTCTTCTTCATCGATTGGCCGATCTAAGATATCACATTCCACCTCATTTGCTTCTGGCGGGAGGAGAAATTCTTCAGATTCTGGGTTCTGGTTCAAAGATTTAAAATGTTCATAGAAATCTTGTATTGAGACATTTACATCACTATTCTTCTTCTTTGGATGCATAATCTGCCAATACTTTCTTGGGTTATTCACCTTTAATGTACGAAGACTCTTAACATATTTATTTTTATAACTTCGTATACTCTTCTTCAATACCTTTTTATAATCTTTACATTTTCTTTTCATATCGTTAAAATCACCTTCCATACGTGAGGCTCTAAATTTTGCACGTGATCTATTATACACTCTTTTACTCTTCCGACACTCTTTGTCAAACCAAGGTTTACCACTTTGCTTACCAACCTTTCGTGACACTTCCACAGGCGGGAAAGTTTTAACAGCGCTGGTTTCATAAACTTCACATAATTTTGACATAATTCCGTCTAAGTCACTCGGTACAACATTTACTTTGTTCAGCAAGTCACCTGACATTCTAGTTAATTCTTCAACCATTCTTGAATCAAAATTTTCCACGAAATCCCGTGATTTGTCCTGGGACCAACGAGGTGTAGAAGTCACGGAGTTTGGACCAATATTGTTAGTCTCCGCTTGATTGGGCACCACATCACCTGACGTTTTTAAACATAAAATGACAGGGTTATGTTTATCTGAGAACAAGGGATTAAACACGTCAACATAAAAATCAACTATATTTGGAAACATGATTGGGTCGGCAATGAAATAATCGTCTACAGCCCGATTTGCACATGTGTTACACCCAATGCCAAAATCTTTGCCAAATCTACCATTCATAATATAAATGCATTGGTTTTTGCATAGTTCGAGTAGCCGAGTACCGAAGTTATTTACCGGAACCGTCTCTTCCGATGAACGAGGGGGCAAATCAGCATTAACCCTCTCACCCTCTATTTCAGAACTATTCGGCAGGCCAATTGACAATGTATCTAACACAGTGAAATCAGCAGCCGTACCAGTATGCGCATTTAAATCACCAGCAATGCAAATGTAGCAATCATATTTACACAAAATATCAACAATATCATTTTCAATAAAATCAAACGATTCTAAACTTGAGTACTTGGAGCCTTCTGGGGGAACGTAACAAACACCTAGACATAAGTTTTTGTCCAGACCACACAGCTTTTTACCAATCTTACACCAGAGAATATCTTTACACTCAGTTGAAATTATCGAACAGTATTTGTCTAGGTCCTCCCGAACTAATAGACATACACCACCAGACGGATGCGTCGCACACTGATGCCTGTTTTTTGTATAAACCTTAAATCCTGAACACATAATCTCATCGACATCGTCAAGCTTTG
Organism: Notospermus geniculatus; assembly: GCA_002633025.1. Lineage (NCBI taxonomy): Eukaryota > Metazoa > Nemertea > Pilidiophora > Heteronemertea > Lineidae > Notospermus > Notospermus geniculatus. Next base: position 257,041 of record NMRB01000714.1, read on the forward strand.
ATTCAGTGACACATACAAAATCAAAAGCATCGCAGTAGTCCCTAAAGTCATCACTTCTTTCCAATTTAGCCTTGAGTCCACAGACATTCAGATTCAAAAACCTAAGCACATTTTGAGCGGAATTCACATTTTCAGTTGAATGATCATTGTAACTCTCATTCGAGACATGTTCCTCGGCAATGTCCTAGTTGTTTACAGCAGGGCGGGGATCTTGCGAGATAGTAGGGTTTACAGGTCGCTGGACGAAAAGCTGACCATCAATATAGAGTTTATCACGGACAAGAACTGCACGTTTGCCCTCCCGTTGGGCTTGACGTTGGATAGGACGCAACTGTTTTCGTTTCAGTTCAATTTCTTTGGGGAACTGTTCATTGACGTAAAAGTTCGTACCTTTCAGCTTCTTTGACATTTTACGCACTTTCTCACGGTCTTGGAATCGGTTGAATTTGGCAATGATAGTTCGCGGAGGGGGGTTGGGACCTCCTTTTCTGGGCCCAATTCTGTGGCAGCGATCAATCAATACTTCCTCCTTCTTGATTTCAAGCTTTGTTTCAAGGAACTGGTGCAGAGTGTCGAAGGTATCTTCATTCGCCACCTCTGGTATGTTAACGAAAAGCAAATTGTCACGCATCGAACGTGACTGCAGGTCGATTAAGTCGTCACGAAGCTGTTTGTTTTCCTGTTTCAAATCATAAATCTCCTTGCGGATTTCATTATCACAGCATTTTAAGTCCTCCGTCGTTTTACTTATGAACTGAAGACCGTTTTCCATCTCATGAACCGTTTTTGACATGCCACTTAAGTCATTTTCCAACTTCAATATCTTACTTTCAATCGTATCTAAGGCACCTAACTTTGTGTTAATTTGAGCCAGCGTATTATTTATCCCAGAAATCCATTGGGTAAGGGGGATGGCAGTCCCTTTTCCATCACCGACGGAAGCCGATTGGACGTCTACTTGTTGATCACCATTACTTACGTTTTCTTGACCTTGCCGTGTTTTCACACCAGGTCCAGGGACAGATTTTCCTGCCGTATTCGTTCTTTGATGTTTCCGTGTAGGCTGTTTAGTTGGCGTTCTTTGAAGACTCATAGTCCAAATTCAAATAATGCATATACACAAAGAGTTATTCCGGGAGCCGATAAAAACACGTCCGCTCTGCACCACCACTCTTACACTCTTCACAAGATCATGTGAACGACTGCAGCGCCATCTGTCGTCTTTCTTAGCTACGACTCGAGATCACAACAACGTCTAGAGAAAGTATGACCAACGATGTCTTTCTTTTGCAGCGCCATCTGTTGTCTTTCTTAGCTACGACTCAAGATTACCACAACGTCTAGAGAAAGTGCAGCGCCATCTGTTGTCTTTCTTAGCTACGACTCAAGATTACCACAACGTCTAGAGATTATGACAACAACAAACGTCTTTATTTTGTAACGTCTTTATTTGCGGTTATAACCGCCCATACATGCGCACTGAGATCCGCGACCAAATTTTTGTCGCGAAAATGGCAGCCAGAGCCGAAGCCTTCTAGCCCTAGCGGTGGCTTTGGGAACCAAAATGGGTTTTTAATTATTTTGAATACCGAAGCCGAAACTCATCACAGCGCCACCTATCTCCATTCTCCGACACTGAGTAAGTGACTTCATTTCATCAACAAAACACACCGAAATAAGAGTTTTCTGTGCCTGTCACTAACTGAATCGACATCTGTTAGCACTCTTAGACTAGTAATTTCTATAATAACATATAAAAATGTGGTTTAGGGGTTGAAAGCGAATGTTTGATCGAGTCAGTTTTCCGTCATGCATCACTGTGTACAAAAATGTACAGACGGATATGACTCGATTAAATAAGTAAAACTGCGGTTGATCGGGCGTTATATACTTACCTGCATCATCCGTTCGTCTAGATGTGTTTCGAATATAATATCCATTTAGATTGTACACGGTAAAATCCCTTGGTTGAACCACAAAATGACCAAATCTTAGCCGAACTGATGGCACGCATGATGTTTACAAATGAAATGGCCAGGGCCATTGTGCTCACCTCTGTGATAAGTCTCCATCAAGTGTGAAACTGTGACTCTCATGGTCAATGTTGAGGATCAGTACAGAAAAGTTAAAGCTAAACACACCAAGTATTTTATGACGTGATCAGTATTATCAGTCAATGACATAAACTCAGGTGATGGCACGTCCAGAAGGAGTACAGTTTCTGAATACAATGAATACAAGTGGTATTTGTGAACAAACTGCTTTCCTGTCTAGGTCACAGATGTCAAAAATTCTATTTTTCAAGATGGNAGTGATGTCACACAATCGTGACTATTATTAGTAACAAAGCACGTGTGTTTGCAGTTTTTTGTAAACATCATGCGTGCCCTCAGTTCGGCTAAGATCTGGTCATTTTGTGGTTCAATCAAGGGATTTTACCGTGTACAATCTAAATGGATATTATATTCGAAACACATCTAGACGAACGGATGATGCAGGTAAGTATATAACGCCCGATCAACCGCAATTTTACTTATTTAATCGAGTCATATCCCTCTGTACATTTTTGTACACAGTGATGCATGACGGAAAACTGACTCGATCAAACATTCGCTTTCAACCCCTAAACCAAAATTTTATCTCTTATTATAAAAATTACTAGTCTAAGAGTGCTAACAGACGTCGATTCATTTAGTGACAGGCACAGAAAACTCTTATTTCGGTGTGTTTTGTTGATGAAATGAAGTCACTTACTCAGTGTCGGAGAATGAAGATAGGTGGCGCGGTGAGGAGTTTCGGCTTCGGTATTCAAAATAATTGCCTATTTCAGCAATATCTTTATGTTTTCGACATTGAAAGTAGTTAATTTCATCGATCTATACTCGATTAAATTAGTAAGTGTGGAAAAAAGGACTATAAATATTAATTACAACCTTCGGCACTCGGCTTCGGCAATTTCCGTGAAATCACCAGATTCTGGTGATTTGAGATCGTGATTCCAGGGGTTAGTGAGCGAGTTAGGTCCGAGGTTGTTGTCTGAGCGAACAAAACCCCTGGGGACGAGGTTGATATGAGACCAGGGGTTTGTAAGCGTCAACCCAGAGCCCAGGAGCGCACAAACCCCTGGGTACGAGGTTGGTTCAACAATGGCAAAGCATGCGCACTTGCGTTTTACCTAGGTTGATGACCAGCGCCTCCTTTTTGTTTGCCGGTACCCCATTGATTCCCATCCGCCTGTGGTAACTGCACTGACAGTCCAGGTAGCATCTGTGATATGTTTCCCTATTTGGCCTTTTCTTGTTCAAACGTTTGGTGCTCCGATGACCCCCTCAACGGCGCCGGCTTTTCACTGAACTGAAAAGACGGTGCAGAAGGAGTTAGATCAATCTGTGGGACTTCCTCGCGCGAGTTGGCTCTCTGGAAGATTCACGTGGTTTCTTAACCACGCGGCCACCAGAGGCCAATTCATTCTGCTTTGTATATACATGTGTATAAAGTTTGGAAAGAAAACTGCACCTTACTTACCTTTTGTGCGACTGCGAAGAGAGCTAAGACAATGATACATCCGACAGCCAGAGCGATGAATGTCGCCTCGGCACCGAAGTTATCAATGAGAAGACCCCCAGTGAGATGCCCAGTCCCGACCCCTAGGCCCCAGTAGACACCATGCAGGATACCCTGCACCGTAGCCAAGGAGGCCTTGGAGACTGCGGAGCAGGCGTACCGTGTGAGAGACGTCCATACTGACGAAAACGTAAGACCTGAAACGAGAGGGGTTTAGTAAGCTGGCATTCTGCCGAATACGACTGCTGTCCTAGACTAGTCCTATATCGACGTTGTGCGGGCGTACGTGGACAGGGAACTAGTCTATTGCAGTCCTGGTGACGACTGCAGAAATAGGCCAGGCCGGATCGCAGATATACGCAAGCGCCATCTCGACGTTCTTTCGACCAATCAATGGTTTTGTTTTGCTGATGTCGGAAGGGGCACTCCGTACGAGTGTGAACCATGAAGAACGTCGTGTGAACAAGGTGTGAACCAGTGTCCCCGTTTCTCAGTGTTTTCCTGCATTGTGTGAGAATTCGTTGCTTTGTGTCTGTTTTTGGCTTACCCTGTAGTAGTTCTGCCGGTATGACCAACCACGGGTTCCTTATAAGTGCATAAATAGTAAATCTGACGGCGTAGCATAACAAAGCAAGATACAGGGTCCCGATATAACCAAACGGTTTGATGATATTGTCGACGAAGAAAAACATCGTGAATTCACAGGCGTAGGTAAGGATGCTGACCACGCCTAGCAACAGCTGCGTCGCTCCTGAAAGGAAGATGAGTAAGGGTTAGTCTTGCGCAACCAGCCGTTTTGTCACGCAGTGTCGCTCCACACAGTCATTTAAAGTCTCGGACAGCCAGCCGTTTTGTTACCCAGTGTCGCTCCACACAATCACTTGAAGTCTCGCGCAACCAGCCGTTTTTTCCGCAGTGTCGCTCCACACAAGATTTTGAAGAGACTTCAACTTTCCGTTTTCAATCAGCTCCAAGTCACACAGGGCTCCATCCTACGGGTGCGCACAATCAAAAGATATTCAAATATTACCTAGATTCTCTAAATGCCAATAGAGGAAGCCCCAGATGACGCCATTACAGACGCCCATGAAGTAACTGGTGCTGAGCCAGGACGCGTAATGGACGGACATAAACAAACGGAAGACGTCAGACGTGTTGTGTTTTCCCTCCTCCCCGTCGGTGTCGCTGTCGTCGTCTGCTTCGTCTGGCTACCAAAAAGAACAAGATTGATTTTGAAGGCTTTGAAACCCGCACAGGTTTTTTGGCGCTGTATGTATATTTTAACGTTTTACTCCAGTTTCGCAATGTTTCTGCTCTGCTCTGATATTTGACGTTTCGCAGCAGATTAGTTTCACAACATTTCCGAACCCAACTTACCGAACTAACGACGGTTGTGGTTCTGGCAAGAATGCTGAACGCACAGCCTCCTGCAGCATTTACTCCACTCCGAACCCTTGGACAGGAAAGATACTCACGCATTTGTAATCCATGGCACACCCGCAGAGCAGCGCCACAGCCATCGCGGCGGCGAAAAAGTAAAACACAATCATGTAGTCGCTGAAGACGAGAAGTATCCCGCATATCTTGATCTGTTTTCGGGAGTAGGAGAGCAAAAGGCCGACCAGGAAGGCGCTGGAAAAGGTTGGGGAAGGTCTCAGCTTATGACGAGAAAGAACGCATTATTACGAGACAAGAATACTTCAGACTTAAAACGGCAAAACACGACTTACCTCAAACCGAACCCAACCGCGCCCCAGGCTCGCTGATGTCCATACATCGAGATCTGTTTCTCTCCTAACATTTCTATTGTCGCCGCGTCAGCTAGCGGCGAGGTCGGAGCCTGTACAAGTTCACCGACGACAACCATATTTTGTTGTAAGATGCTTGTCTAATCATTGCCATCGCTTTGACGTAGCGTAAGCCAAACCATAACTTTCATTCGAATTTAGGTTTGTAACTTGTATTTGTATTTGTATTTCATTTTTCCGTCAGGGCCGAAGCCATAGCATTATTGACCCTGGTAAGTACGGAGGAGGCCATCACAAGCTACTCATGTTCCTCACTTGGATGGGGTATTTTACTTGCCCTTGCAAAGACACAAGGTACAAGGCACCACGGCTTACTGTCCCATGCGACGGACGTGAAGAGCCG
>NMRB01000715.1:13702-24112 GCA_002633025.1 Notospermus geniculatus
TATGACAGCAATTATTGCTGTCTGACAGCAATAATTGACTATCTGACAGCAATCTTTCGATAGAAAACTGTCACGTGGAGCGGCGCCTTTAAAACTATCATCCCCCACCAACATTTGAGGTACTTTGCAAATCAGTATCATGCATGCTGCAAGCGAAATGGTGAAGCAAAGAAGCCAAGCGATGTTTCGAAAACCTTTACCCCTAAATACATATACTCTGGAAGCATTGGTGTGTACGAACTGAGAGCAAAATCAGCGCTGATCGCTCTCAGTTTGTACACGCCAATGCTAGTGTCAGTGGTAGGATTAGATCAGCCCGCGATTGTCGGGGTCAGCCATAGGTAGTAGGGGATCCAATTTTAGGTCTTGAACATGGGACGACAGTGCAGCCACGACCGGTCGTGTACACAGTGAAGAAATCGATCATTCCTGACCTGACTGTCAGGCCCCCAAATTCGCGTTACATCAGTCTGCGCATGACGGTCGTGTGCCCAGCACGATCTTTCCGCACTGCGTACACGACCGTCGGGTAAATAACACCGGCCATTCAATATTTTGAAAAACTGTTCTGGGGTTGTCAAAGTTGTGATGTAGGCCTACTGATCCAGGATATTAGGTCGTGGCTTTAATAATAATTGACCAATTGTCATGATCCGTCTGGATCAATTCAGGGAATGCTTTGTAAAGTTTTCAAGTCTTTCAAGCCGAAGAATTGGGTCAGCCAGGGGGTTAGCATACCATGCGCACAATTAAAATACACAGGAACCTCTCTAGTAAGGTCACCTTTGGGATTGACAAAGTAATGACCTTAATTGAGAGGTGTCCGGATTAAATATTAAGTGACCAATTTGTGATTGATCATTGGTGTTAGACTTAAAAGTGTTAAGGTGGTGACAGACTGGCACATACACAGCGTGTCCTGCTGGCGTTCCGCCAATCAGATTATTCGGTAGGTATTTTGGTCCGTGTTACCGCCTCCTTGATTGGTTGAACGCTTCCCGACGTATTGCTTACGCGTCAGTCTGTCACCGCCTAGACTTAAAGTCTAAGTGTGACACTTGTCCTTTGTTCATCACAAAAGATAAGTATCACACTTAGACTTAAGTAGTTTTATGAATGTGGACCCTGGCCCATATTCATAAAACTACTTAAGGGCCGTATTCACGGGTCACACTTTCATTAAAGTCTGACTTTTCTCAATGCTTCAAGCACAGAGAAAGTCTAACTTAAGCTGTACTTTAGGCTAAAGTGCGACCCGTGAATACGGCCCTTAAGTCTTAAGTGTGACACTTAGGCCTATCCTTTGTTCAACACAAAATATAAGTATCGCACTTTGACTTGTGTATGTTTATGAATATGGGCCCTGATGAATGTCAAAGTATCCACTAAAGGAGGTTCCACTGTATTACCTTTGTGACTTTTCCACAAGAGTAGAGACCATCGTTGGTGCCCTGTTATTGTTTCCTCGGAGGGCGGTGGTTGAATTGACATACTGGCCATCCTGTTGATAGGTTCCGCCCTGCAAACTTTTTCAGGTTCTTGATAAAGCCAGCTTCATTGATTATTTCGGCACAGGTGGAAACAAAACTTCTCCGAACTGCAGTGAGACTCCTTCATTTCACTATATTCCTCTTTTTTTTCCAGAGATCTGAGATTCAACAGAATCAAGAGTATATCTCCAGGTGCTTTTAAGGGACTAAAGAATCTGAATACATTGTAAGTATTTAGTGGCCCCAAATTCATTAAGCGGGCCATACACGATCAATATTATTGCACAATATGGGGCCCTAAATAGGGGCATGTGATCTGGCATGATGGGTAGAAGAAAAATTGACAATAATATTGCCCATTTTGAGCCTCATATTGTGCAATAATATTGTGTATATGGGTGGCTTTAATCTAAATCTAGTTTTAAAGCCCCACTGTATTGAATGTGAAAAAAGCAAATCATCACCGCGATTCTTGACGTCAGTGCACGACGTCATGACGTGTAAAATGTACTGCACGCTTCCCAAATACATTAGGGCTACTCCGTGCAGCTTTTAGTACCGGTAATGTGTGCTGAAAACTAGGCCTTGATGCTCTGAAATACGTATCGGGCAATCATTTTGGGGAGCTTCACAAGCTATGAGACCTCTTATGTGAACTCTCCTAACATTTTGAACAAATCGTAGAATTCAATAATGTGGGGCTTTAAGCGGTCATTCCACGGTACAATATTATTGCACAATATGGGGTCCAAAATGGGTGTCGTGTGCTTCTGGCATAATGGGTGGAAGAAAGATTGGCAATAATATTGCCCATTTTGATCCTCATATTGTGCAATGATATTGCATGTGGATAGGCCGCTTTAGATAGAAAAGTTATCCGAGCCAATAACTGACTGTCTTACCAAGTGTTATTACGGTTTGCATCATGTCATAAAACTAGGTGAAAGCATGTATTTTATTTCCTTTGAACATGACAGATGGATTTTTTGGTCTCTGGCATGTCCGACAAGTCTTGTATGACAACTGTGGAAATGATTGAAATTGTTTCAATGATATGTCATCTTATTCATATGTGGTTTCATCCTAATTAGAGGCACTGCATGGGACTGTGATTTTTTGTCACATATCCCATGCTGAAACTGATAAACTGTTTGTGAATGCACTTGAAAATTTCCTACTTGTTTCTCAGGGGCTTCTCGATATCAGAGGAATGTCTTCGACCCGTTGACTGTGTGACTTTGTTGCTATAATTGGCATGATTCTTGACAGCAAATCCATAGAGCATGTAGAATTTGTCATAACTTCCTAAAATAATTGTAAATATTATTCCAAATGGAATTTCCTTTGGCGCAGTAATGTTCCTTGTCAGCTGATCTGAGGGACATTTCTTCGGAACCTGAAAGATCAATACACCGATTTCACATCTCGCACGGTCGCTAGCGCCCCTAATAGAATTTTCGACGGCCACCTCGATTTTCAACCTCGCTATCAGGAGTAAGGCAAATATTTCCTAAATCGAGGTTAAAAAATACATGTTGGTTCCCGATACCGCCGCCAGGGATCCATCCCCTGGTGGCGGCATTAGGAACCAATGCACGCAATTCAATTTGATCCAGGAAATTTTTGCCGTACTCCTGGTAGTGAGGTTGAAAACGAAAGTGGTTGTCGAAAATTCTACTAGGGGTGCTGCGATCGTGTGAGATGTGAAATTGGTGTATTACTTATAGATCGGCTGTTGAATCTTGACAGATAAATTCCATTCCTAGATTTGAGAGAACTAGGTAGCCTACAATGGATTTGTATTAATTCAGGTTGAGGATCACCTGGAAAAACTTACTTCAAAGCTTTCAGTTGATATCCGTCAGAGCCCTCCATCGCAATAGTGAGGGTTGTCACCATTTTTGACTGTGTTTGAAAACCACTTTTTCGTATGACAGGTAGACACTGCCTCTACTCTGTTCTTTATCTTGCATTCTTACTATTCTTGGACATTTCCCAAAAAGCACTCATGCTGTCAGTTGTACATGAATGCCATTGACTTTTTTGCCAATTCAGTTAACTGTATAATATCATGTCATGCAGAATTGTCATTGGCATTAAACTAAGATCTCAAAGGTGCAAAAGAGAATATTTTTTTAATGTTTTGGTTGAAAAGTGAAGGTATAGAATATCAGCTTGACTTACTCCAACCAAATATATGGCTCATATACCAATGTGATTGACATCATCAGTGGACAGCAACGTGGTACAACAAGAGGCCCATAGGGCTGGCGCTCAGCTGACATTTAGCCCTAGGTTTGATACAAGGTTTGATAACTGATCTTTCAAGTGTTTTCCATTTCTCTTTTTCTCTTTCCAGATTATTAAATAACAATCATTTAAAAAGCCTACCTGGCTATGCATTCGATGGTCTAATTAACCTTAGATATCTGTAAGTACTATTTTCATATTGTTGAGGATATGGGCGGTCACGAAAAGTGGTTTTATACTAAACAACTGTTTTATGGTCAAATTATAAAAAAGTGCATGGAAACATATCTTGTGTGTCAACTATTATCATTGTTTACATATTTTATGTGGCCTCTGTCGTCAGTATAAATAAATAATGATCGGTCACTTGATAGCGGTGCTAAGTTAGCAGTGTTTCTTTTCACTACTTCTGCTTGACATTCTCACATAAATATTCTTTTTTTCAGATATTTATATAAAAATCAAATATCAACTATTGATAAGTTTGCATTCCAAGGCCTTAAAAAAGTTGAGCAGATGTAAGTAAAGACCAATTATGTATTATCTTTGGTGAAATAAATTATCTAGACTTTAACGGTAGATTAAATCACTGATCCTTGATGCAGGTGTAACATTTTTAAATGCTGTCCATTTGTGAGTGTTCCCCTACTATTGTCTGATGGAAAAGGCTGTGACTTGACAGTAGGGACACATAGGGAAACGTGTCGATCGACATGTATCTGCCAGTGTTTCCCAAACAATGAGGGTAAACCGACATACAGAAACACTGGCAGATATTGCACCAGTTTGACTGGCAGTATCCATTGCTGGGACTCTCATGTTTGCCTGCCCTGAACTTTATTGCATTTAAACCTGAAATACTAGTATGCAGTTCAAAGAGATGTTTGAGGGTTGCTCATACATGTATGTGGTTTGGCATGTGGGATCCTTAAATGGTGTGTTGTTTCCAGGAAGTGCATGATTGCCTCCAGCATTTACAAAGAATGTAGGGCCTTTGTACTGTACATTATCAGCATGATTGACATGAGATCTATATGATCATCTCCCATTTACCAATTAACATGATTGACAGATGGAACCCTGCTGGGCATGACTGGGTCAGTCCTAGGTCAGTGGTCAACCTAGGTCAGATGCTCTGGGGCCATGCACCTTCAGGAAGGCATCTTTTTTTCTTGCAGAAAATAAATTGCAACATAAATAAACAACTTAAGAACAATTTACTGCTAACCCATTCCTTTTAGCCACTAATAAAAGCATTTGTGGTGGTAGGCCTATTTCCGCTGGCCAATTTATGGTCACATTGGGGTCATTTCAGGAGCTGTAATGAGGATCATAACCCACAGCCTCAATAGGTGTCACTAGTGGTTAACCCAATAGAACCGCCTAAATATTTTTTTGCACTTTTCATCTGTAGCTTTCACCGCCCTGGACCACCAGCCCACGAAATACGTATAATGAGTCAAGGCGGTATCGGCATCTGGCATCAAAATCATTAATTACTGCTGGCAGCGCCACAAACCGCCATTTCGCCAGATGCCGATACCGCTACAAACCGCCTTGAATAGAGAGACGTAAAATGAGTCAAGGCGGTTTGTGGCGGTATCGACATCTGGCGACATGGCGGTCTGTGACGCTGCCGGCAGTAATTGATGATTTAGATTTCTACATTAGAAGTGGTGGGGTATTTTGTCAAAAAGTGGGCGTGGTCTTCTAGGGGGCTCACGGTAGGGCGGCATGGGCTCTATTGGGTTAAAAGTATTAAAATTAATTTGACATCCCGTCCTGATAAATTTCCCATACAAAGGCCATCCGTCACTAGTTATGGTTCCCATTGTCACATTTTTCTCTCAGTTTATTTATCGTATTTGTCTTATTTCTCGAGTAATATCAGGGTTTACAGAATAAAAAAATGTGAAATCAAAATTGGCTACAAATTTGTTGTTCATCTTCCTGACAGCTTCCCTCCTTTGCAAAAAATTAGCCGGCATTATATCTGCTGAAGTGTTGACCTCATCTGATATGTCTAAACAGTTGCAGCTACCTGTGGGATCCATTTGCCTGCTCATTAGCAAGATTCCTATGATTGCTTTTCTCCATCTTGCTAATTGCTAGTAATGCTCACTGATTGTTTTTGCCTGCTTTTGCTTTTTGCTTACATTTTCCTTTCTTTCAACCGAATGCTTTCTTTGTTAGCTTGTGTTGCTTTTAAAGGTTATTCTTACCTTTGTTGTTATTGACAGTTGGCAGAGCTGTCAGAGTAATGAATTTCAGTCTAACACCTGGGCCGTCATCTAGAATTTGGCAATCTCACGTATACTCTTGGGTGTTGTGGATGCAGAGAATTCCAAGATCTCAAAACTGATTGCCTTGGCATCTGTTTGCCAAACAAGAACTGGTACCGGTGATAATAAAGCAAAAAACGGGGAATTATAATTCCTCCAAGTGGCAACGACCAAGAAAAGGTTGCTGCAGTGTTCTCCACACCAGTTAAAAAAGGGGCGGCCCGCCCCTCTTAAAAATACCGACGACAAAATCCGCCCCTCTTAAAAACAGCCCGCCCCTCTTAAAAATTCGTCCGCCCTAATATTTACGATTTAGATCACTGAATTATCTCAGAGTACCTTAAAGGAGTTAGACGCCGAAGTTGTAAACAAGCTGGTTTGTTTACAAACATGGTCGGCAAACTAGTTTTATTCCTTCATGCAGGTGGCAGCACCAGTCGCGCCCCGTGATCGTTAGACTGGTTCCCGGTCCGATGCAACTCACTCACGATATTCACGTCAGTACATATCACCGACAATAGGTGGCAGCACCGCAGGCGTTGCGTGGCTAGAGAACCAGTGAGTGAGTGTTTACAACTTGGACGTCCAGCTCCTTTAANACTTTAAAAACGAAAATAAATTGCGAATTTATCTTATAACAGAGAATCGAATGGTGCATTCAGCAAACTGACAACAGACACTTGGATGGATTTCGAATGACAGCTTTATTCTGCAAGAATTTTAATTCTTCCGGTCATACATGGAAATTTGAGTCTAATTTTTATTTTTATTTTATTTCGACCACCCGACCATAAATTTTGGAGGTCATCTCCCGTAAACCAATAAATATAAAACACGTGGCCTTATATAGAGTGTAGCTCCAGACTTGTCTGTGGGTGGAGGCAAAAATAAAGATCATAATGGGACCATTTCTTTTAGTTGTTGTGGTAATTGAAGAACAATTGGTTTTCTGTTGGTTAAAAAAGGGAAAAAATAGATATATGTATTGAGTGAAAAAGGATTGTCGCCATAATATGCCCTATCTGGAACAAAGGACATACGAGTCGACTTTCAAAGTCAGTGAATGTTGCATTCCTTTTCCAGATACATTCACTTTAATCGTATAGAGGATATTCAACCAAAGACTTTTGCTAATCTGCCAACTATACAACGTCTGTAAGTAGGTCCGTAGGTCCATACCAAGAGACTCTTTTGGCAGCGCATTATCCCGTGTGGTAAACACCAACATCCGGAAGAATCTGTTGACATTCTCAAAACAGGAACTGATACTTTTTGTCCTTCCACAGATGATCTGGAACACTTTTTGTTTCAAATGTTACCTAATCCCTAAGTTTTTCGGCCACCTTTGTTTACATAGCAGTTCAAGGTAAAAACGCAGGCAAAAAATCCCGATTTGATAAGAGCTGAAAGCACTTGATGGTCTTTTGAATGGTGATTTGATCAGATGTGATGCTGTGACTACCAGGCTTCCAATAGGGTCTCTTTATTTCATTCGAATTTTTTTAGAAAAAGGCTGAACTTTGACCCTAATTTGCATATGATAATGAGGCAGCAAATAATTCCTCAGGCGATAATGTACAGTCCACTCTCGTTATACCGCCCCTCGATATACCGCCACAGACAATTGACTTCCTCGGTCAAAGGCTTTTCAACATTGCCAACAACAATACCCTCGTTATACCGCCACTGGCGGTATAACGTGGCGGTATAACGAGAGTGAACTGTACATCCAAAAAACAGCCTCATTTTGAAGTTATCTCATGCGATGATGATTTGCAACTTGCGATGATGATTTGCAACCTACAAATGATTTGTAGGTTGCATCACAAATAGGAGATGATTAATTTTAGGCCTATAGATTCTGGCAAACTTTTCCTTGCAATTTTCTTCGCATTCGCAAAACTTTGAACTAGTCCTAGAATTTTGTTGGCACAAAACATGTTTGTGCGTTTAGTGCTCAGTTTGAATCTGCTTCACATCCTGCTTGGCTCCTATTCCAAGATTTTCTCAGGAGATTCACCTGACTCGCAGAACATCAACTCATGCACATTTAAGTTCGTTACAAAGACTAATATGATGGAAATTTGACGTTGCAGAACAAACTGTTGCATTTTTTTCTGAAAAACCTTGTAAACATTTTCTTGGTGGCAAACAGATGATTGAGAGTTTTCCTGAAGCAAAGGCAACAATAGATGAAGCGTCCGGTGCTGGAATCATTTCATTGAGTCTATACCAAGAATCTTGCAATTTGAACTCCAGGTTATCCAATGGGTTTAAAGGGCCACGGTATTGCCACATTTTGTCGACAGCGGCGCCACCGGTGGAGATTGATTCATTCTCCAATACTGTAGTTTTGCCTTTCATCCCAGTGTTGGAGAATGTTGGTTACAATACAATGCATACGTGGATACCCTAAGAAAAGAGGTTACTCTACATGGAGCGAGGTTGATAAGCAGTAGTTTAAGAACACTGTCAATAGAGGTCTCCCTTAATGCGGGTATCTTTAGCACAGGATACGGAAGGAATGTAGTGCCCCTTCAATCATCAATTGAATTCTTAGGGCGTTCTTTTGAGGATTAAAAATTGACCACAAATGTCTTGAAGAACAGCATTTCTGACATATATCATTGACATTATTGTAGGCCTACCTAGTGTAATTACATGGCTGCAATAATCAATGATTTATTTGGGAAAACAATCATCTGCTCACATGTTTCTGATTCGCCATCAGGTTGGAGAGAACTTCAGTGCATTTTGTACAATACTCTATGGGATTTCCTTACTCTAGTTAACTGACGTCACCATTGCTGCGAATGAAAAAGAATCAACACGATTGTTGGGATAATCAATTGTAAAATACAATTATCAGTATCATAAACCATTTTCACCATATTTGAGTGTGATAGGGTGTAAACATAGTGACCTTCATTGACATTCCATTAATCATAATCAGGAAGCTGTACACATTGGTATTTTGTGTTTACACTCTCATTCCCATCGTCTTCTGTTCCGCATTTTATGATGTCGTCACTTCAGTCGGTTGAAAGAATGGAGACTAGGTGGCGCTGCAGGCGCAGATCCATAGGGGGTCATGACCCCCTGCTCTCCACCACAAATTTTTTTTCAATAATTTGTGACAATAAGCAAAAAACGGCAAAAATAAAGCTTCTGTTTTGATACTGAGATGCCAGGAAATTGTGTCTATGGCCTTCCAGGTTTCAAAATTTTCTGACCCCCATCGGCGCGGGCACCTTCGGCGCCCACCTGCAATGACAGCCTTCAGGTGCCCGCCTGCAACGACAACCTTCAGCAGCCCTGCTGACCCCCCTGACCCAAATTCTGGAGCCTCACGTGTGCTGTGAGGGTGGTCAAAAGGTCAACTACAGCCGCCATGTGCAACAAGCATGAGTCAAATATACCAACCATGTTCCACGCAATTTCATGTCATATAGTGAATGGTAGTCAAAAGAATGGAACATTTTTTGCATGCATCCCAACACTAAGCTTCTGACACACACACCCACACACGTGACACTGCAGCTGCAGAACTTTCTAGGCCCTATACAAGCCCACACGCGCAGCAAACTTTTTACAAGCATATGAATTGCTCTTACAAGTATCGCAGTACTAATGTACACTATGTACACTGTCAAAGATATGCTTGAACGGCAACTATGAAGAAATACTGACTGTGGCAATTCTAAATACTTTCATACTTTCATACGGTGTGGTTATCAAAGGTTTCAATAAAACTTCATTGTTACTTTCAGGTTTTTGCATAATAACAAGTTACAAAGGTTACCAAAAGGAGTTTTTGTCCATTTACCATCTTTAAGGAGGCTGTAAGTATTTATCAAATACATGTATTTCTAAAATTCAAGAACAGGATTGTCGAGGAAGAACTCCTTAGGCCACGCTTTTTTTATTCCTTGTTTCGCGGGCCCGCCGCTAGGTGAAAATAGGAAAATGAAAAAAAAATAAAATTTTATTTTTCGGGATTTTCGCGAGCCCGCCGCTCCAAAAACTCCACAAAATGGAAAAAAAATAAAAAATTATTTTTATTTTTATCCCGCCCGCTGCTCAGGAGGCCGAGATCGAAAATACATTTTTCAAAAATAGGCCTATTTTGTCATGTTTGTATGATTTACCGTCCGATCGATGTCATGATGCGCGGTTTCTGACAATCTGCCAATCTGTACCAACAGCCTCGCGCAAATTTTCACTTTGCTCTACTGATCGTATAGACCTATGTACAGTAGCTGCACAGAAACCCGGCACTGACTTGCTCGAGGCTGTCATCCAACAATATGGCGTGGTTCATGGTCACTCGTCACCTTGGGCCAAAATTTGACCGTGCCTGCATGCAGGTAAGCGATGATACGATCACA
>NMRB01000715.1:27445-50248 GCA_002633025.1 Notospermus geniculatus
ATGTATGCTGAAGATGGCGTTGTGATCACCCTGGACTGGTTCCTATCTTGATTGATTATTCAATGGATGTGGGGAAGAGTCAATCCCTTTCTGGTCCGCCACATACCTGTTATTGGACCCTGTTGGCAGTACATAGCACATAGTTCAGTTTATCACTGAATACATGTAGTAGTGACCTTTACAGCTTCTCCTTCTGAAGTTAGTAGGGAGAAGCCAAGTCTCCCTCTTTGGAAAAAAGTCTCTGCTTTTAGGAATGGGAGACTTTTATTCTCCCTATTTCAAAAACCTGGCACCAACCCTGGCCGTTCGATAATTCTCGATCAATCAACTGTGTCTTAGCTCCCAATTTCCAAGGGCGGTCTTTCAAATTGACTGGTAAGTCAATTTCTAGTTGGTTCTTGAGGTTTTATGAAGCTGAAGGGTTCCAATCATGAAAAATTATTCTTCGCGAATTCGTAGACCCCAAAAATCGCGAACATTTAGCGCCGCAAAAATTTCATGGTTTACAGTATCAGTCACATTCTACTGTTATGTTGAAATTTGATAGAGTGTTGAGATCAAACACAGGGACCACTCCCTAAACTATTTGGGAGTATCTTATATCCATTCACAGTCGAGTCATGTGACCACGTCATCCCAGTTTTGGCATTGTGAGTTCAGTTGAGACCATGCGTTCGATGGAGCACCACACAAGCTCTCGAGCGCTTACACACGACCACCACGTGTTGCATGTTTCCAGTTCACCATATCGTTCCTCCGGACTTCTCAGCATCTTGCATGTGTCTTGCATATTTGGAAATACGGAATAAAACAACGATTCAACATGATACTGTAAAGCAGGAAAATCGGAATCGCGTGCAGGAAATTTTCGCAAATTTCGCGAGAGTCTACGAGTCGCGGAAATTTCCTGTCGCGAATATGAGTACACGCAAGTGATAAATACGGCCCGTGAATACAAACTGAAAAAAATGGCAGAGACTCGCAAAAATATCCTGCCGCTAATAAGTCTATAATTCTTGCTTCGCGAAAATTTCCAGCCGCGAAATTATCTTGCTTTACAGTAGTCTTCAAGACTCTTTCTGTACCGGTATTCTATATAGTATTGTTTTGGTGAACACACATGGTCTCAGCTACCCCCCACGTCCATGACGCAAGATGGAGGAACCCCAAAACGACACTACCATAGGAATGTTGTTATTCTTCTGCCCTGATGTCAAGGGCAAGGACGTCGTAACGGGACGTTATTGCATTGCTGTACTCTGTTCATGTCTTTGGTACAACAGCTCACAGCATTGCCCTATCAAGATAAACTCTCAAGCAGGTTCCTAATTGACGAACCTTCCTTCTGTTCTCCCTAGAGAAGCCATTGCTGAAGGCAGACGCCCAAGGACGTGTTGACGTCTCCTTTGGTAAGACAGCGTACTTCAAATGCCAGGCTGAGGGGGATCCAGATCCTGAAATAATCTGGTTCCACAACAAGTAAGCAATTTTCTCCCAAAAATTTTGTATGGACTACATCAAGTGGCTAGCTCATGTTGAACATTCCCTTCTATCCACTTCATTGGTGGTACAATTTAACCTATAAAGAAGACGTCCCTGGCATTGACAACCTAACGGAGGAAGTGTCCTGATTGCAGAGTTCAGAAACTGAATGGAAATCGCCAGTTCAGGATAGAACTTCAGTTTCGTTGATAGAGAGAGGTGTCTCCTGGCCGGTGCGTCCAAAAACAAAGGTTCCATTGTAACTGCATTTGTGAGGCGGTCTAGGAAAACCCGGCAGATGTCGCATTTGAGGAAGGTGTTAATGGCCTTGGTGAACCATCACATTTCAATAGCTGAAGTGTACTACGTAACAGGTAAACAGTAGCTAGGCCTAGTAGATCAGTGCACAGGCAATCTGACAGTCCTTGTTGATCATTCAGCGACATCCGCTGGGTTTTCCTGGACCGCCACACATTTATGTGGTAGCATTTTCTCGACAAGCACTACCAGTTCTTAGTGATAGGGCCTACATGTTGGAAGAAGAATGGTAGTAAACCCTGTGTCCTTGTCATCAATCTTGACATACCATAGATCAACGGCCATATGTGAAGCGGTCTAGGAAAAACTGTCGCATGTCGTGTTAGAGGAAAGTGTTACGGCCTTGGTGAACCCGCACATTTCAATACCTGAAATGTACTACATAACAGGTAAACAGTAGCAGATCAATGCACAGGCAATCTGATAGCCCTTGTTGATCATTCAGCAACTTCTGACAGGTTTTCCTAGACCACCACACATATAACTGCACAGTCCATGTGCATAAATTCCTTGTGGATGTACTGATCATCCTGTATACCGGTACCTCACCTGCTTTCAGTGTCACAATTCCTGTTGATGAGTTCAACGAGAAGTATAATGTCCTTGATGATGGGACGCTGATGATTAAAAACCCTGTGAAAGCCGATCAGGGTGTCTATGAGTGTGTGGCAAAAAATGACCTGGGTGAGGCAAAGAGTCCTGGAGTGGAACTCCGTTACCTGGGTAAGTTACCTGTGTATGGTGTCTATGAGTGTGTGGGAAAAAAATGACCTGGGTGAGGCAAAGAGTCCTGGAGTGGAACTCCGTTACCTGGGTAAGTTACCCGTGTATGGTGTCTGAGTGTGTGGCAAAAAATGACCTGGGTGAGGCAAAGAGTCCTGGTGTGGAACTCCGTGACCTGGGTAAGTTACCTGTGTATGGTGTCTATGAGTGTGTGGCAAAAAATGGCCTGGGTGATTCAAAGAGTCCAGGTGTGGAACTCCGTTACCTGGGTAAGTTACCTGTGTATGGTGTCTATGAGTGTGTGGCAAAAAATGACCTGGGTGAGGCAAAGAGTCCTGGAGTGGAACTCCGTTACCTGGGTAAATTTTCTGGGTATTTGTGTCAGATTTTTTCATTGGGGCCGAAGTCATAGCATTAGTATGGAAGACGCCATCTTAAGTAACTCTTGTTCCTCACTTGGATGGGGTCTTTTACTTGCCCTTGCAAAGAAACAAGGTACAAGGCACCACGGCTTACTGTCCCATGTGACGGACTGAAGAGCTTGGGATTTTCTGGGTATTGCTGTCTTTGAGTGTGCTGTTAAATAATGATCTGCGTGATGCAAGTAGTCCATTGGTGGAACTCTTGTAAAGTTGTGTGGGTCATGTGTTGATGATAATTTTATTCTCATTAAAAAGCCAGGGCGGGATCCAGGATTGACAGAAAGGGGTCGTAGGTCGACGGAGGCGGTGATCACCAACGTGCAAAAAGTTAAAAGTTAAAGTTTGGGTTTATAGTCTGATATCAACAGCGGTAGAGGTTGTCATCCGACTTTACACTTTAACCCCAGTCCATCCTGAAACCTTTCAGTAGAACTCTGATGAGCTGCTCATTCAGCACTACAATCTGAGCTTTTCCGACCGGTACCCATTTATACACCTGGGTGGAGAGAGGCCAGTGAGGCAAAGAGACTTGCCCAGAGTCTCACGCCCAGTGGGATTTGAACCCGGGACCTTCTGACCGCTAGCCGGAGAGCCGAACCGCTACACCACCCTGGCTCCCCAAACGGGGGGTTCTGAAAACTGCTGTTTAAATGTTGTTCCATTACTCCCTATTCCAGGAGATGACCCAGCCCCTCGTCTTCGCCCCGCCTTCACGAAGACGCCGACTGATTCTGTTGTAAATGTCGGAGGAGCGCTCACGCTGGAATGCTACGCTCAAGGTGCACCGAGACCAACTATCACCTGGACCAAGAACAGTGGCAACACAAACCTAAATCAGAACCCACGGTTTACGATACTAGCTGAGGGGCCGTTAGTCATCACTGACATAGAGTTTGAAGATCGCGGCATCTACTCTTGTATAGCTAGGAATGAATTAGGTGAAGTTACATCCTCAGCTGGCGTATTGGTGCAGAGTAAGTATAAGAGTGTATACCTTTGATCTGAGAAGTGAAGATTAAGCTGTACAGTACAGTTCACAATTGACATCCCTAAATTTGCGAAAGTTACGTGTAACTTGCACTTAACTTATGCACAACCTACGAGCTAATTACATGTAACTCAGGGTCCTATATCTGCGTAACCTTACATGTAAGTTACGCATAACTTACACGCAACTTACATGTATGTTACGCGACATTGCACGCAGTATAGTACATGTATATGCGTATAATTCGCATACCGGTACATTACACGTAACTTACGCACAACTTACACAGTGAGTTACGTGCAACCAAGACGTAAGTTACGTGTAACTTACGCGAAGCCGTAGGGATATCAGTTTTGATCTGTACTGTACATAGTGTATAGGATATACATATACAGTCTTTACCTCCTGTCATTGACTTTCTGGAGAGGGGTCAAGTTACCCTGGCGATTCCATAAAGACACAGAAATTGTTGCGGTTGCCAGTAAGTATGAGGCACTAAGTGGGGTACTACTATATCACATTGACCTGCCGCGACGAAGCTCGCAACCCCCTCCAGATGAGAGGCTATAGTCAAACAGTTAGCGATCCCAACTGACATACGGTCGTCACTGCTCGATCCCTCAATGACTCAATAGCAGTTGGTGCCCATCTTGGGGTAACTGATTTTGCCAATACAATATTTCAGTTCCGCCACGGTTTCTTGAGGTTCCCTCAGATCAATCCGTCATAGAAGGCCAGCCAGCTTCCTTCCGATGTCGTGTCCACGGCTATCCTCCGCCGAACGTCCAATGGATCAAAGACACTGTCGTACAACCAACAACCAGCCGTCAGTCGTTGGTCCGCTTGGAGGGAGGGTCAGAACTCTCATTTAGCTACATTCGGAGAATTGCTGATAGGGGGCAGTATGAATGTGTCGCCAGCAGTGAAGCGGGGACGATAGTTGCCAGGGCTCGCCTAGATGTATTGGCAAGAGGTGGGTTTTGAAATTGTAGTCCAATGTCTTTTTTGTTTCTCTTTTTGTACCTGTACTTTCAAGTCATACCCCAGCTGATTCTCCCAAAAAGTTCATTATTGTTTTGATGAACCCAAGACTGATCTTAGCCACTTCTTCCTTTAGAGCCCCCTTGCACAGTGTTCTAGCCAGAAATTTTTCCAAACAGGGTGGGATGACTGCATTTTCCTATGATTTTAAGGCCCTGGATTTCGAAACAGGGTGGGAATGAAATTCAAACAGGGTGGTGTAATAGAAAATGCATTGCAAGTTACATTTTTAGCCCGCTTGGCCCATAGGCCAAAAGGGCTTATGCTGTGCTTGGCGCCTTTAGTGGTGGTCTGTCGTGCGTTAGTGCGTGCGTGCGTGCGTGCGTGCGTGCGTGTGTCCGTAAACTTTTCCCTTGTCAGATGGATAGCGCCTTCAGTTTTTGACGGATCATTTTCATATTGCATATGGGTGTGTATGACCACAAAATCTAGGTCAAGTTCGATTTTGGGTGCGATGCGATTCCTACTTTGGCCAGTAGGGGGCGTTTTGTGAAAAAATTCAAAGGCCTGTATTTTGAGAATGGCTTGAGCTATCGTGATGAAACTTTGTTTGTATGTACCTCTAGTTTGTGGTGACGTGCACACGAAATTTTGGCGCAATCTGATTCTTGACTTTGCCACTAGGGGGCCAAAACGAAAATATCAACTTTTTCCTTGTCAGATGGATAGCGCCTTCAGTTTTTGAAGGATCATTGTCATATTGCATACAGGTGTTTATGACCAAAAAATCTAGGTCAAGTTCGATTTTGGGTGCGATGCGATTACTATTTTGGTAGTTAGGGGGCGTTTTGTGAAAAACTTAAAAGGGTTATATTTTGATAATCGTGTGAGCAATTGTATTGAATCTTTGTATGTATTTTCCTCTAGGTTGTAGTGACTTCCTGACGAAGTATTGGTGAAATCTAATTCTTGACTTTGCCGCCAGGAGGCCAAATCCAAACTCACAAAATCTGCTTTGTACGCTTTGGTCAAATATGGCTTGTATGGGATTCTGATATGGCTTATTCTTTCCAGCACTGTGCTAAAAAGCCAAGCGGGCACAGTGCCATTGGCACTATTTTTAAACAGGGTGGTAAAAATTTGAACAGGGTGGTAAAACGACCTCTGAATTTTGAACAGGGTGGTACCGCCGTGTGAAACTGTCCTGGCTAGAACACTGTAATGCAGCGTTTCCTTCTGTTGTTTGCGGTGCCATTTTTACAAGCATCGGGATAATTAACGGACTAAACTTTTGGTAAACCTATCACAGGTCTCTCCAAACCCTCTGAAAACTGCACCACTCACTGCAAAACACTGCTTTAGTGGAAACAGGCCTTTAGACCTTTTTATTTATTTTTCAGTACCCCCAACATTCACTTTGCGGCCGAGGGACACTATTGCATACACCTTGGATGAAGTACGGATGCCCTGTCAGGTCCAGGGTGAACCGCAGCCAAGAATCACATGGTATCACGGCAACAATCGTATTGGCGCGTCGGAAAAATACTCCTTCCAAGGAGGGGCATTGATCATCCATAATGTGACCAGAGGAGATGATGGGAGATACGAGTGCCGTGCCTACAATGGGATAGACACAATACGTACAGTGGCGATATTGAGAGTAAAAGGTGACTGTCATAATAACTAGAGTTGCATACTGGGAATTATAGAGTAGGCCTATGCCTAGATCATCGCCGGTTTTACATAAATTGCACTGGCTGCCGGTGAGACGGTGCATAGAGTACAAGGCTCTCCTCGTGAGTCACAAGGTGCTTCATTAGAGAACAGTCCAAGTCACCTGTGGGAGCTCCTCAGTCTGCATCAGCTGGGCCGGAGGCTTCGGTCTTCAGATGCCCCTTGGCTACTTGCCATTCCACGTACTATCCATTGTGTGTTTTATCTTGTCTAAATGATATATTTTCCTTCTTTTAATTTCTATGTAAAGTGCTTGGGATACTTTATCCTCGCCTCCAAGAGGTCAGTCCAGAGTACTCATGACTTAGGCCTTTTGTTCCATTCCATAATTGGCGCCGGTGGTTCATTCTTTGTTCGACCAATCAGAATGAGGAAGTTTGTTGGAATATTGTACCCACAATGACCTGGCGATGCCTAGACTTGCCTAGAAGGTGTCACTTTCTGAACATTAATGACTGACCTCTTAGAGGCGAGGATAAAGTATGTTTTACATTGTGAAGCACTATACGTGTAATTTGATGAATATTATTACAGTGGAACCTCCCTTAGCGGACACCTCTGCCAGGAGGACACCTCTCTATTTAGGACACCGAAGTTCAGTCCCAAATTGACCATTTCTATTCATTTTGACTGCTGTAATCAGGACACCTCTCAATTAAGGACAGCACCGGTCAGTCCCGAAGATGTCCTTAATAGAGAGGTTCCACTGTATTATTATATTATCATTTGATAAGAATGCAGAAGCTGAGGTGACACAATGGCAATGTATCATCCTCACCTTCTTGATTGTTATCAGTAATTAGAATAATCTCATGTTAGACTATTAGGCCTATAATAGATATGGCAAGAGACCACTGTTTTCTAATGAAAAAAACTGATCCAACCAGGATCCTCAGAGGTGACAGGTGTCGACGTTTCCACTACACCACTCTGACAGCCTCGTCGGCTTCTGTTTTCAGACAACACCCAAGAATTCATCGGCGACAGATACGTCAATGCGTCCATCCAGACCGCAATCAAAGAAGTCAACACAGCTTTCAACAACACACTTCAAGAACTTTACGACAAACAGCGTGTCCGTTCACCGTCTGATCTCTTGACTATTTTCCGCCTGCCGACACCTTCTGCCCTGCGTGTCACCCGAGCAGCAGAAATCTTTGAACGGACTTTGGAGAATGTCTTAGAACAAGTGTCAGCTGGCGACAAGTACAATGTAACACATTCAGGTACCGATATTGAGCTATTTGTTTGGTTTTTTGGACGAGTGCACCGTCCAAGATTCATCAACAACTTGTACATGTATCTGACAGAGTAAAATACACTGAGCTTGGTTGGGTTACGGTATAAAAATAAGTGGGGTTATTTAGACTGCAGGCTCACTCTTAAAGAGGCTTCCCTATCCTGCGCTAAATGTACCCGGTACCCGCAGAAAGGGCGACCTCTATTGACAATGTTGTTAAACTACCACTTATCAACCTCGCCCCATGTAGAGTAACTCTCATTCCTAGGGTATCCACCTATGCATTGCATTGTAATTGTAATCATACATTCTCCAACACTGCGGGAAAGGCAAAACTACGGTATTGGAGAATGATGCAGCCACCTCCGGTGGCGTCGGTTGTCGACAAAAAATGACAATATCGTCCCCCTGTGAAGCATACTTTAACAAGTGTACTAACTTCTCTTCCAGGCGATGATCTTACATACGAAGAAATCATATCTCCTGCCCATCTACAAATCATCGCCAACCTTTCTGGATGTCTCAACCATCGTCATGTTGTCACATGCGATGACATGTGCTTTCATTCCCGATATCGAACTGCTGACGGCACGTGCAACAACTTACAGAATCCCATGTGGGGAGCGTCGCTGACTGCGCTGAAGCGGATGCTCAAGCCTCGTTATGATAATGGTATCAGCACGCCAACAGGTAATTTTTGACACAGATTTTATTTGAGGGTATCTAGGCCAAGGAACTTAGGATTCAAATGGGTACATGTGTAACGGTCTAGGAAAACCCGTCGGAAGTCACTGAATGATCAACAAGGGCTGTCAGATTGCCTGCGCATTGATCTGCTACTGTTTACCTGTTACGTAGTACATTTCAGCTATTGAAATGTGCGGGTTCACCAAGGTCATTAACACTTTCCTCAAACGTGACATCCGACGGGTTTTCCTAGACCGCTTCACATATGTTTTGGTAAATGCTTTCAGAAACTTGTCAGAATGTTGAAATTGTGTATATCATTGTTTTTGCAGGCTGGAAACAAAGTAAACTTCATCATGGTTACCGTCTGCCAAGTGCTCGTTTGATCTCCACTCATCTAATTGCTACAAATAAGATCACGGAGGACAGTACGCACACTAATATGCTGATGCAGTGGGGACAGTTCCTAGATCACGATATCACCTTTACGCCAATGGCCGTCAGTAACGCTCGCTTCAGCGATGGACGACATTGTAACGAAACTTGTGAAAATCAGTCGCCGTGTTTCCCGATTGAAGTACCTTTAGGAGATCCAAGAATACACCGCTTCAAATGTCTAGGATTTACGCGGTCTAGTTCGATGTGTGGTACGGGAGTAACGTCGGGTTTCCTTCGGCGAGTGGCGGCACGACAGCAGCTCAATCAAATCACGTCATTTATTGATGCATCAAGTGTTTACGGTAGCTCAGAGGAGGAGTCAAATAATCTCAGAGATTTACAAAACGAGAGGGGATTCTTGAAAGTTGGAATAACTCCGCGGAACGGACGAAGTTTTCTTCCGTATAACATCGACGCACCTGTCGATTGTCAGATCGATCCAAATCGGGCTCATATTCCGTGTTTTATTGCGGGAGACCACAGAGCCAATGAGCAGTTAGGATTATTATCGATGCATACGATCTGGATGCGGGAACATAATCGAATGGCGGAAGTCTTACTGCGTTACAATCCACACTGGGATGGGGACCGTGTCTATCACGAAACGAGAAAGATCATTGGAGCAACGATGCAGCATATCACGTACGCACATTGGCTACCGAAGGTTCTTGGCGTCACCGGTATGAGGCTGTTAGGGGAATACAAAGGTTACGACCCGAATGTTGATCCGACGATTATGAATGTTTTCGCCACTGCTGCTTTTAGGTTCGGGCACTCTTTAATCCAGCCAATCATTTTTAGATTGGACGAACACTTCCAACAGACAGAGTACGGGAACCTTCCCCTTCACAAGGCCTTCTTTGCCCCCTACAGACTCGTAGAGGAAGGGGGCGTAGATCCAATCTTACGCGGACTTTACGGTGTAGGCATGAAAAAACCAGAGCCCGATCACGTCCTCAACACGGAATTAACAGAGCGTTTGTTCCGACTTGCGCATGCTGTAGCTCTGGATTTGGCGGCCCTGAACATTCAGCGTGGTCGAGATCACGGACTACCGAGTTATAATGCGTTCAGGAAGTATTGTAATTTGACCGAGGCTCAGACGTTCGGTGGATTCTCAAGGGAGATTAGGAATGTGGAGGTTGTCAGAAAATTAAGGGAGTTGTACGGTCATCCAGGTACGTCAGAGAATTACGTTTTTATGCCCCTGCTTTAACAGAAGTGGGGGCATTATGTCGTCACCAGTTACATCCATCCGTTGTAATTGTTGGCAAGTCTGTCATCGTCCGTCCGTTGACGTGGGGGGTTTCCAGAGGAAGGTTCCTTTCGAAAATAGCCGAGTTTTGGTTTACAATATTGCCACCAGGGCAGCTATCTTGAAATCAGATTCCATTGATTTCAGGGAATATTGTTCCTTTGATGAATTTGATACTGGGCTCTATAGCTGTCTTTTTCTCCGTGGTTCACATTTGGCGCAAATGTGAGGCAGTCTAGGAAAACCTGTCAGGTGTCATGTTTAGGAAAGTGTTAACGGCCTTGGTGAACCCGCACATTTCAATAGCTGAAATGTACTGTGTAACAGGTGAACAGTAGCAGATCAATGCACAGGCAATCTAACAACCCTTGTTGATCAATCAGCGACTTCCGACGGGTTTTCCGAGACCGCCACACAAAGAAATGAGAAGTACGTACTTGTGCAACTTTGTGGAACATAATACAAGAGTCTGATGTATTTTCTAATTTTCTACTTTCAGATAATGTCGATCTGTGGGTTGGAGGCCTTTTGGAAGAGCCAGTACCAGGATCAAGGCTAGGACCAACATTCATGTGTATCATTGTGGACCAGTTCAGAAGGTTGCGAGATGGTGATAGGTAGGCTGAACACATTTATTTTGAAACACTTCGGTGCTGCGCATTTTCAACTGGGTTCGTGTGTATAGATCGTTTCCGCGCAGGGAATTTTGGGGCGGTTGCTGTGAGTTACGTCTTCACGACGTCGCGTCATACGCATGCGTCGCCAGCTGGGTGGAAGAACGTCACATCGTAATGGATTTTCCATTGAAATTTTTAGGATTCAGGCGTAAAATTAACACAGTAATATAGATCAGATTACATCCAAACTTGCACAGAAAGGTAGTTACGGGTGAAATTTAACATTTCTGGCCAAATTTAGTATGTAGCTTAATTGAATGCCAAGATCGGCGAATGTCAGTAATGTATAGTTTTCTTGGACAATCGCCGCACAATTTATATGAAAGTCGACTGATGCTACCTGGAACGCTTGATCTCTATGCCATATCGATTTCATAAAATTTATCCGCTTCAAACACCACGAATTCGGGGGGCAAACTTACTGGAAAATGCCTTAAAACTTTCACATTTTCCACCCAGCTGGCGACGCATGCGTATGACGCAACGTCATGAAGACGTATCTCGTAGCAACCGTCCCGCGAGAAACGATCCATAGACTATAACACTTGGTGCTCTCCAGCTTTGAGTCAAAGGCCCGGTTGCACCAGGTATGCTCAAAGTTAAGTTTGAGGTTGACCTCAACTATAAGTAATATGATTTGCCATTACAATTTTAGGTTGAGAATGACTTTGAGGTTAGCTTGAGCACAAAGTCGACCTTAAAGATAATGTATCACGACTTCATTGTTTACATTCAATGTTTGTAAACATGGATTTTTACATCATGTTATTTGGACTTTTTGGGACATGCCAACCCACCAAATTGCATACTTTTGGTGTCAAAAGAATTTTTAGACGGACACGCCACCAACAAATTATTCATAAGACAATAAAACACTGGACATAAACAAACAAAATGTAAATAAACAATGATTTTCATGGCCCACGAAAATACCCGTGATACATTATCTTAAGTATGACTGGTGCAACCGGGCCAAAGAGTTAGGGACCTTGTCCAAATTTCGCACACATTCGCGCCGTGCGATTTACAGGCGAATATTTTCGCATGTGCCGCTGCGAATAGGCACATACGATTTCGTTCGGTCGCGATTTCAGTGCGAATATATTCGCACGTCGTGTCCGAATTTGAAATTCGCGCCGGCTGTCGGTCATGTTTTGTGGGCGAATGTGAGGCGATTTCTGTGCGATTCTGTTGCGAATTGGGGGCGAAATATTCGCTACGCAAATATCTTCAGCATCTCTCGATGCGGCAGCAATGCATGCACGTTTTTATCGTGCAGTTTTTATTGTGTGGATACTTGATCGAACATGATCATTTTAATAGGCCTAGGCCTATTTTGCTTTCAGAAGAAAAGAGAACCAACAAGTCGCGTCAGGCCAGATTCACCGTCAGTGGATGTTCGCCGATGTAAACATTAAAATTAGGCCACAATCTTTGCTCAGTAAACATCGTTTTTTCACCAAAACTCACAAGTATTTTTACTCTTATCAACAAATGAATACAATCTTTTATAAACAGGCCTTGAATCATGAAAAACGATCAAATTGACTGAGATTTTGACGGTTTTTATCAGGTTCCCCTCGTCTCCGTAAGACTTCCATCCCATAATATGGCTATGAAATTTGCATACGGCAGGTTGATGAGTCGGCCTACTTCCCGACTTTCTTGACAATGTGTTCATCAATGAATCGAAATTTTATCCGAGGAAATAAACTTTGGATTTGTTTATTTACTACAGATGCCCCAAAGTTGCTAAATCAGCATGCAAGCAGAGTATATAGCGCCCGCACGTGGCATATATTCTAATTTGAGCTGTCAATCAAACTAGGCCGTGCCTCCGGCCAGCTGACTTTAAAATGGGGCACGCACTAAAACGCGGACCGCGGACCGCGGACCGCTGACCAGATTTTGGTCAATTTGGGTTTCACTTAATCTTACATCAAAATTAATGATATTTATAGGGGTTTTTATGTATCAATGAAATGTATAGGACCTACTGATGAATTTGCAGTCGAAAATATTCGCAGATACGGCGATTTTTGCAGAGAAATACCCGGTCCGTGTTTTCTGAAAAACACGGACCAACTTCTAAAACCGACTATTATAACAATATTTCCGAAAAAATGTTCACTAAATACCAATTTTTTAATGGCAGACTATTTCAACAGGCAGAAAACAAACCACTTAGACAGGTTTCTTCACATTCTCGAAAAATACAGGCCCGTTTTAGGTCTGTCATGGAGGTTCTGACGCGACTGACTGACTGACTGACCATGCTGACATGACTGAAAAGGCTCATCACTGACCACTCTCCTAAATGTCTCACTAATTAAGAATCGTTTGATCATTGTGAGATGCCCATCACTGACCAATCTCCTAAACATCAATGACCATCTTCCAAAATCCCACTAATTAGAAGAATCCTTTAATCAAGTTGTGAGATGCCCATCACTGACCAATCCAAAAATACCAATCGGAAGAATCCTTTGATCATTGTGAGATGCTCATCACTGACGAATCCAAAAATACCATATCTCATTAATTAGAAGAATCCTTTGATCATTGTGAGATGCTCATGGCCAGACTTTTTTTATTCCTTGTTTCGCGAACCCGCCGAATAGAGAATGCCGGAATTTGAAAAAAATAAAGATTTTATTTTTCACAATTTCTCGCGCCCGCCGATTCTTGTAACCGAAAAACCAGGAAAATTTTTTATTTTTTTCTTTATTTTTTCCCGAACGCCGCCTAGAACATCCCGGCCCGAAAGTGCCTTTTCGCAAGCGTCTCTTCTCGACCATCGTGCCCACAGGCGGGTTAGCAGACGATTTTGACCGACTTGAGGATAGCGTTCACTTCTACAACGTCCCGAACTTCTGGTTTTATTTTCTCTAGGATGGAAAGAAATCACCTCAAAAACTAGTTGGTTGGATTCCCGGTGAAATTTCCTTTCCAATGACATAAAGCTTGCCCGTGTTGGTCGTTTTTGTGAAGAGATATTTACAGTGACGGGCAGAATTGGCTTCCCGCCAACTGTGCACCTGTTTCTGGTCAGCCAGTCTTGGACCTAATGAGCAGAAATACTAGTGAGCTATGATGGACACTGTGAGAGGCTCAAATTGGGTCTTTTGTTCAATATTCTGTTGATTTCATTGCTAGCTTTACTTAGATTGATCATTTTTGGGCCAAGTTTATCAAGTTTATTTGACTCAGTTACAAGAAATCGGAAAATACCTTGCTTTAAATAGGCGGGAAATTTGAATTCACTTGTGGGGTTTAATGAATGAGAGGCCTCACTAGCCACTTACCTGACTGTGTAGCTTGAGAGAAGTTTCTCCCCAAAATTCGGGCCTAATCTCTGAGTAACC
Source organism: Notospermus geniculatus (assembly GCA_002633025.1). Taxonomy (NCBI): domain Eukaryota; kingdom Metazoa; phylum Nemertea; class Pilidiophora; order Heteronemertea; family Lineidae; genus Notospermus; species Notospermus geniculatus. Next base: position 41,756 of record NMRB01000715.1, read on the forward strand.
AGGAATTTTTAATGCATTGTCCGCTGCAAACCTTTTCATTGCATAATTGCCTCTTACATCACTTCAGCATGTTGCAATAATCAATTATCATGGTCACATTTAAATAAAAATTTATTTTTTTTCTTTCCTCCGACTTAAAGCGAATCAAAAGCGGATTTTGTTTACATTTGGATGGTGTTTGTAAACAGAAAAATCAGCCAATCAGAATGCACGAAAATTTCTTTTGTTGACATTCTGGAGAAGTTTGTTTACGTTTTACCCGAAAATTCGTCCCCTTTCAAATTCTATTTCTAAATCAAATTTTTTCGCTTTTGATTCGCTTTAAGCATTACTACGGTATTGAAATTGCCGAGAAATGTAAAAAACTACTAAAAATAAAATTTATTTTTTAATTTTTTCCGCCCCTCCTCAAATATTTCTCATAAAAAAAATCGACAAACAAGGAATAAAAAAAGTCAGTGACACTGACGAATCCAAAAATACCATATCTCATTAATTAGAAGAATCCTTTGATCATTGTGAGATGCTCATCACTGACGATCCTAATTAACTCACTAATTAGAAGAATCCTTTAATCATTGTGAGATGCGCTTCACTGACCAAATCTCACTATTAACAAGAGGAATCCTTTGATCATTGTGAGATGCTCATCACTGATCAAATCTCCTATTCATTCCTTTGATCATGGAATCTCATCTCTGATCTCCTAAGAGCACTTATTTTCGCGATCGACCTCTTGAAAACTTGGGGGACATTCATTATTATGGATATTTATTACTATCACACCAACCATTTTCAAGGCATTGACATTCATCCATGTCATCGGCGACTTGGACTTGGTCAGTCAGTCAGTCGCGTCATGGAACCTCCATGACAGACCTAAAACGGGCCTGTATTTTTCGAGAATGTGAAGAAACCTGTCTGAATGGTTTGTTTTCTGCCTGTTGAAATAGTCTGCCATTAAAAAATTGGTATTTAGTGAACATTTTTTTCGGAAATATTATCATAATAGTCGGTTTTAGAAGTTGGTCCGTGTTTTTCAGAAAACACGGACCGGGTATTTCTCTGCAAAAATCGCCGTATCTGCGAATATTTTCGACTGCAAATTCATCAGTAGGCCCTATACATTTCATTGATACATGAAAATTCCTATAAATATCGTTAATTTTGATAACAGCGAGAGTGAAACCCAAATTGACCAAAACCTGGTCAGCGGTCCGCGGTCCGCGTTTTAGTGCGTGCCTTAAAATGGTGTCACGATGATTGTTGATGTCCGTCGGCTTGTGAGTCATGTGTAATTGATAAAATCTACACACCTCGATGCTAGAAAGATTTGAAATTCAGGTGAATAAAAGTTTGCTTACTGAGGAATCATTTCCTTACACACCAACTTTGTCCCATATCGATAAATGAGTACATGAAGGGCCGTTTGTTGCGAGATGAAAACTTTTTCGTGCATCGATGAAATGGCCGAAAACGAGGTCGTCAGGTCCGGTGTGATATTCGCACATGGCGCGTTGATTGATCATGCCTGCGAATTTGAGGCGATTTCAAGGCGAATATCAGGCGATTTGGGGGCGAATAATGACGTAGGTCACAAAGTTCGCACCGCCAGACAGGGCTGTGCGAATATTTGCGGAGCGCGAATTTGAGGCGAAATTTGCTGATGCGATTTTATACAAATTCGCAACAATTTCGGACAGGTTAAATTCGGCCAGAATTCGCACGGCGCGAATGTGTGCGAAATTTGGACAAGGTCGACCCAAGAAGTGTCTATCTATGTTAAAGGAGTATGATACATGTATTAAGTTGGTTATGGGCTTATCATATGAAAAATCTTAAATTATTCTGGTATGTCAGTGTCAAGGAAACTTTTACCGCATCATTCAGTGTGCTGGTCTCTTTCAGATTCTGGTACGAAAACCAAGGGGTGTTCACTGCTGCTCAATTGACACAGATAAAACAGTCAAGTGTTGCTCGAGTGATATGTGACAATAATGACGGCACCCTCGACACGATTCAAAATGACGTGTTTTTGAAAGTTCGCTATCCTCATGGTTACACTACTTGTGAGAATATTCCCACGATGGACCTTAAAGTTTGGACAGATTGTTGTCAAGGTAGGGATATAAAAGTAACCAGTACTGAAAGTAGTTGTTTCGTGGAGGGAGTGCAGGGTTTGCTATGGGAAACTTTACTGTCGTTACAGGCCGCCTGTTAGCGGTCCTAGAACGCCACAAAATTTGATGTCACAGACGTAAGTCATGGCCTCCACATCATTATGGATGACGTTGTATTTGTATTTGTAATCATTTTTCCGTCAGGGCCGACGCTATAGCATTATTGGCCCTGTTAAGTACGGAGGAAGCCATCACAAGCTACTCATGTTCCTCACTTGGATGGGGTCTTTTACTTGCCCTTGCAAAGACACAAGGTACAAGGCACCACGGCTTACTGTCCCATGCGACGGACTGAAGAGCCAGGAATGAAATCCCATTATGGCCCGGGCTGGATTGAAACCCGGGACCTGCCGCTTGCTAAGCGGACGTTTTAACCACTAGGCTATCAGGCTCTTCGATGATGTTGTGGCGTGCACTTCTTCAGTGTGACATCAAATTTTATGACGTTCTAGGACTGCTAACTAGTGGTCGCCTCTAACGGCAGGAAAGTCTCACATTATGATTATGTGGGGTAATTAGCCTGTGTACAGAGCAGCATTTCCCAGAGAGAACAGTGGCAGAGTGGTGAGCGTCGGATTGTGACCAAGAGGACAGTCACCAAGATGTCCGCAATCCTTGGTCACACCTCAGAGGAGTTGCCACAAATCCACCTCATTGAAAATGAGCAAATCATGTTGTTTTTGTCTTCAGATTGCAGCAGAAATAATGACCTTGCAACTTTTACAAACCAGTTGAGACAGCGGCGCTCAGCTGAGTTCAGTTACCCGGAGGATAGGCCACAGCAGTTCAGATCTGCCCGGGAAACTATCGTCGGTCATGAGGAAGCTGAACTGTTCTCAGAAGCAGGGCAGGAGCAGGAGGATGCAATGAATAGTCGAATGGAAGGAGTCGAGAAAGTTGTCGAAAGATTGAATCAATTTGTTGGAAGGTTAATGAGAAAAGTGAGTTTGAAGGTGTTGAATAATTAGATCTTATGGCAGGTTTAAACTTCCACCGAGCAATGTGGCTCGCCGTCTGAGACTTTCGCTGAGAAATGTTGCATGCCAATGGATGATGTCGCAATTGTCGTTGGCCGACAATGATCGACTGCAGTGGAAGAAAAGTCAACAAAGAGACTGGAGAGTGTAAACAAACTCTGCATCGTCAGACGACAATGTCATGCAACCGAAGTGTAAGCCCACCTTTAGGCTTCCTGTACATAGAAGTATACGGTATACGAAAACGCCGGTTAACAAAGGCTTCCTGAGGATTCACGACCGTGAAGCGCCATTGTTAACCGGCGTTTTCGTATACCGTATACTTCCATGTAAAGGAAGCCTTACATAGACGTATACGGTATACGAAAACGCTGGTTAACAATGGCTTCACGGTCGTGAATCCCCGGGAAGCCTTTGTTAACCAGTGTTTTCGTATACCGTATACTTCTATGTAAAGGATGCCTTAGACCTAGACAAAAAGGCCTAGGGTTCTTCAGTGATAATTGAACACTCTACACTTCATGTACATGTACATGAATGTATGTACATGTATATCTTATTCTTACACATTGTCTGCTTCAGGTTCGACGACTTGAAAAACAGTTGTATGATGAGAAGTCCTTTTGTATTGATGAACAGGGTAAAAAACGTAGACATAAAGAGGTTTGGAAGGAAGACGCATGCAAAACATGCAAATGTAAAGTAAGTTGTCAGATATGAAAATTTCTGTTATTGTTACCCCTCGGCCCGCGGGCGGCCCGAGGGGTATTGTCGTCCCCTGCGGTGTCCGTCCGTCTGTCTGTCTGTCCGTCTGTCCGTCTGTCTGTCCGTCTGTCCATTCAGACGACGTTACCACTCTAGCACGTTCAAATTAAATCGGATTTTCCTGATTTTTGGTTTAAAGGTATATGTATGGGTCCTCCACGAACCTATTGATTTTCGGCCGAATCGGACTTTCCATTTGGCCACCAGGGGGCGCTTTGTGAAAACGACGTTACCGCTCTAGCACGTTCAAATTTAATCGGATTTTCCTGATTTTTGGTTTAAAGGTATATGTATGGGTCCTCCACGAACCTATTGATTTTCGGCCGAATCGGACTTTCCATTTGGCCACCAGGGGGCGCTTTGCCAAAACGATGTTACCGCTCTAGCACGTTCAGTTAAATTAAAGCGTCACACATGCAACGTTCAATGAACACATAATTCAATTTACACCCACAGCCGAGGGGTTTTAAGTGCGAATAGCACGGTATTTTTTTTCTTTGTTGATGATTTGGTTTGTCTTTACCCAATAACAACAGAAAATTCCCAATAGGAGAACATTGGTTTATTCCTCTGGATGAGGGCCAAATGGATTACACAACTTCCAGTTCCAACGAAAGGTACCGGTAAAAAAAATACCCCCCTAAGTGCAATCTTGTATGCATGAACATGGAGACACCCTGTGCAGGGTTCTGCCCAGGACTGGATGAATGCCGATCGGAATGGGAGTGGTCTGGGGGCCCTCCCCAGAAAAATTTGAAATCTAGAATTGCTGAAATAAGATCCCTGGCACCTGAGAGTCGAAATAATGAGCTCATTTGGCATCAAAATGACCCCGATCCACTCACTGCAACTTTGGCAGCCCGCCGTTGTTGTTGTTGTTGTTGTCGATGGTCAGAACTGTGTCCGAAAGCCACGCCAGGAAGCACATTTGGTGAATGGGAACAGAAAGGGAATACAGAGGTATGCGTGGCAGGCTTCTCTTGTGGCACACTTTGTTAAGTTCAGATCGTCGGAAAATAATACTCTTTTTAGGCTGAGTGTCGGTCGGCATTTCTGCATCCTGGACAGGGTCGTCCGGTGCCGACCAGCAGCGGCAGAACCCTGCCTATGTGAGAGTCCATTTAAAAATGGTATGACAGTAAGTGCCCGTGTCACATTGAGTGAAATGGTCCGAAACCATCAGGGTAAATCTTCCTGCACAGAATTCGCCTTCCCTACTGCTGCTTTTACGAATCGCATTTACCTCTAGTCTCAATATTCTTTCAGCATTCAAAGATGCGATGTGAAGAACAACAATGCCCCAGAATCACGTGTGAAATTCCAAGACTAATTCAAGGAGAGTGTTGTCCCGTCTGCTGAGCACACTGCAGCTCATTCGGCTCAAAGTACTATCACTGCCATATTATTTTCCGAGATTGCCAATGTGTGTGTCACATAAAGAGGTTGAATACACCAGATGTTCAAGACACGGGAGGAATTCCTTGAGTTTGTCTTCCGCTGGAGTCCTACGACAATGTTCAAGACACGGGAGGAATTCCTTGAGTCAGCTGGAGTCCTAGGACAATGTTAAATACGTATGTAAAAGACCTTCAACTACCAAGGAATGAGACGTTGGCTTCTGGACACTCTTCAACTCTGCAATACACTACGGTACCTTAGTTGAATTCTCTCTTCTGATGAAGTAAAGGGAGTTCTTTATGCATCACATTGACAACAACAGTACATGTAATACTCATACTACTATGGGCCTGGCACTTGTGAAGGTCGGCCGAGCAGAGGTTAGTGTTCACTCCCTCAGTCACTGGTGGTGTAGTGGTTTGGGCCTCCGACTAGCGGTCAGAGGGTCCCGGGTTCGAATCCCACTGGGCGTGAGACTTTGGGCAAGTCTCTTTGCCTCACTGGCCTCTCTCCACCCAGATGTATAAATGGGTACTGGTCGGAAATAATCGGATTGTAGCGCTGGATGACCAGCTCATCTGAGTTCTACTGAAAGGTTTCGGGATAGACTGGGGTTAAAGTGTAAAGTCGGATGAGAACTTCTACCGTAGTTGATATCAGACAAAAACCCAAACTTTAAACTTTAACTCTTTTTGTGTGGAGTGACGAAGGAACAAACGCTACCTTTGATACACGTATGTCAGGATGGTGCAGTTGGACTCATGCATTCATAGGTTGTATGGTGCAATTATCTGTGCTTCCATCATACATTTTATACACTACGTAAAGTGATATTTGTAGGTGGTGCCTTTACATGTATGTGATATGAATTTGCTTTCAATGCTATTGATTATTCTCATTTTACAGATAGGCCTATTCTTAAAACTCTAGTTGTTTGTAATTGTAAAGATTCTTTTAGGAAGCGATTTAAAATCTTTGTGAGTTTGATCAGGTATAGGGTCTCAGAGATAAAACCCAAAGCCACTTGGCGGTGGTGCAAATTCTGATGCTGCTCATTGCGGCTAAAATAGTGTTGACTCAAAATATGGCATAGGTATAGGATTTCACTGTTGAGATGAGAACTCTTTTGCAGAGGAATTAGACACTGGCAAAATGTTTAGGCTGACTCGCACCTCAGCGGGATGGGGTCAGATGCTGCAAAATGAATCCAAGCTGTATGTTCACTGGTCGAAAGCCTGTTGAAATTTCTTTTTTGAACAAAATGTAACCTTGTCCTCAGGGCTGAACTTCTGCGATTAGGGCTTCTGACACGGACTAGGAGCCTGCTGGAAACAAGGTTGGCCAGAATGATGAAAAGGGGGGGGGCTTTCAACCTGGACGTAATACACGTCATCTGCAGCATGCCATGTACCGGTAAATGGAAGATTATGAGACATCTGTCTCTATAATTTGCAGCACGCCATCTAAATGGCAAATTATGAGACAGTTATTGGTCTATAAAATGTTGTGTCAGATGCACCAATGAAAAAAATACTCACAGGCTGTAAAATAATACTTTTTCACATCGCATTAGAACAAAGTGATAACATACAGTAAACTCGTGTTTAAACCACCGGTTCATTATGTTCATTAGCACACCCACAATCGAAATGGGAGTGAATAAAACGTAACAAGTATTGTGCTGAATGGATGGAATTGGTGACATAAGGCCAAGGCTCACCTTTATTAGAACGCAACTGATTCATTGAAGCCTAAGATCCATTTCTGTGGTATGGTTTTTTCAAAGGCTATACAGGGTGTCAGTTTCACCCTAGGCCTTTAACCAACCATTCATTCCACCACGGGGTTGTGATTCTGCCATTGACAGCATAGTACTTGTTACGTTTTATTCACTCCCATTTCGATTGTGGGTGTGCTCATGAACAACATAATGAACCGGTGGTTTAAACTCGAGTTTACTGTATTCATAAATCTTTTTAGTGCTATATTACATTTTATAATTGAGATGCGCGATGACAGGTCTTTCAACGAAACTTGATTTAGGTAGTCGTGTCTTATGAGTGGGCCCCTCTTTAAAGGCCTAGAATAGATTTTAGAACATTTTACACTAATGCTGTAATAATTTGTACATAGAACTTATTTAATTATCAATATCACGACTATTATGTAATAATAGGATCTGTAGTCCGCATTATATTTTATTACCGTAGTCTTGAATACTCGTGTTTAACTTGGAGGAATATTTAGGATGTCAGGTGTTCTTGGCCTCATATCCTGGTTCGAGACAAAGTAAGAGACCTCAAAGAATCCCTGATATGCTCAGGATTTCGAATACTCATGTCAGTTTGGTGGTGATGATTTTCACCATTGGTCTGGTGGGAGTACCCGGTACTCGTCTCACTACATGTACATGTACATGTATTGTTACAAAGTGAAATGTAACTGAAGGAATTCTTAAAATTTATGTTAACTGTGTGCATAGTGAACTTAATGAATTTTTTGGCCATTCTACGTTGTACAATTTTATAGATGATAATTTCCCACTTGTTAAGACCGCCCCACCCCAATGGGGCGGTCTTCCTTGTTTTCACTGAGTTTCTCTCGATCTCTCTCTCTCCCCATCCAATCTTGTGGTTTCCGCAAATTATCTAATAAAATACGCCATGTATCGCTCCAAAACTTCGAGGGATTACAGACATCAATATTACACAGAACCCTAATGATTCTTGTTATCATCCGAGTAGAATAAATTGTGAAATTTGGACGATTTTTGCCGTTTATCGCATTATCGTGTTTGCGTGTCGGGCCAACCTCCATACAGACGGCGGCTGAACAAAACGCCTGGAGAACTAGCCACTCTCCAATGCCGAGGTCAGACAGTATCGCCGCACAAGTGCAGTATCACAAAACGAGTACGCCGTACCTCCTGGGCTGGTGTGATTGGAGAGTGGCGTAGCGAGCATGCGCATAGTGCCCACGGCATGCCATACTGTCAATACGCAAGCGGACGAGTTAGTTTTGTACCGTGCAAAATCATCAAAATAAGCACACCTGTGCGGGGATATTTTGCTTTTTGTAGTTGATAGGTAAGTTAACATTGTTGGTGTCAAATCGCATACAATGTCAACCATACGAAGTGGCGTTTATTCGTATATTCAGCGTGATTTCAGTGG
>NMRB01000715.1:54679-100606 GCA_002633025.1 Notospermus geniculatus
CCAAACTTGACGCTAGGTGGCGATATGTGCAATGACGTCAATCATATCGCCACTAGTGACGGTGGTAGGTTTCCATCTTGAAAAGTAGTGCGCGCGCGGAAGGAACAGAAGAAATTCTTCTGTTTGTGAAGCGGTCACCCCATCACTCGTTTTCTACGCTTACAATATAGATCGTTGAAGACAGGTGTATAAAGGTATAGAGTGATACAAGCAACGGTTGAGTAGATGTAAAGTAATAATAAAGTTATTCTGTTTCATTTTCGACAAGGTAAATACTGTTTTCTGCAAGTAATACCATTTTGAAAAAGAAGTTCTCATCACGTGATAGACTAGCCCGCCGACGATGACGTCAGGATTTCAAAATGGCGATTTAGTATCGATGGCAGTGTTAAAATTTTCGTCCAATTATCAAAAAATTTCAACGCTGTCGTGGAGTATGTGAGATCGCATGAGGCTAACGTTGATCAACGTTATTATGAAGACCAATTCGTTATGATTGGTAATAACCAGTCAGGCGGACAATACAGGCTGCAGGAAGCTCGAAAAACTCGTTCCCAAGTTGAATGTTTTTGGTGGTTTTCGGCGATAATGCACTATTTTTAAGGCCCGTTTCCACTAGAGCGGATTCCGCGGCGGTTTCCGGCGAGCGGTGCGGTTTTCACAGGGCTTTGGATAATCCTTCGATGGTTTAACAATACAATGGCCCATTGATTATCCAATGCCTGTGAAAACCGCTCCGCTCGCCGCAAGACGCGGCGGAATCCGCTATAGTGGAAACGGGCCTTTAGACAGGTGTGAAAGGAATCGAAGTCCCCCTGGAATGAAAGTCCGGTCTTATTGTTCAGCGAGGGATTAGAATATATGGCTAGAGAGACCATAACCATTCGAATATACCCTTACAATAGCGGGCTATTGTTTGGCGGATCTGCATTCCTAGGACGCTGATTCCTGTCACACCTGAATCCCTGTTTGCTTGAAGCTGCCGATAGAGGACGCAGTGGTGTAAATTCCCGTTCTAACAGTCACGTCAGCTAATGTATCAACGACAGCTTGGATTGATATGTTGGTTGTGTGTCATACCGAAGACATCTAGATAGGTACGAGTGATGTTTTTGTGTCACACACCACGACCATATCGTGGACCACGAATGAGACAATTTTATTATTATAATCTTTGTCTCAGTGCTTCGGGATTTCGTGTGGTTAGAGGATTCAATTCGTGGTTCCGGAGATATTCCGTACTTGCACCAGTCCACATACACTCGTCCCCTGTGGCCTCGAGCTCAATACTACATGTAGTTTTTCGCTCTCAACCACTGGCACAGATCGGACCTATTAATCATGTTTCTGAACGCTAGATGGCAGACTGTCATCAACCAGTCATCGACCAGTATTTCACGCAACTAGGGGAAAACATGAAACATTTTCTTATTGGCTGATCGCTCATTGGCTGGTTGATCGAGCGCGTTCGTCAACAACTGGTAGTGACATCTAGTGTTCAGAAACCGACTTTGGCACCAAGTGTTTCAGTGGTTGAGGGTGACAGCTTCGAGCGGAGGCCGATACCACTGAATTATTGAGTGTACAATCCACAGGCCCCCTTATTGGTTTCCCAAACTTCCTACATTGTACTCTTCCACAATTGGTCAATACACGAAAAGGTCAAAGTGCATTAAACCATAAAGGAATCAACCATAAAGGTTCAACTGACAAATTAAGCATTTTATAAAAGTGGACGGTATCCCTTTAAAACCCAACAGATTTGCATTCTGACGTTTCCATATGATAGGCAAGACCCTTCTGCACATTCACTGCAAATTTTGTTGAATTCCGACTAGGCCTAGTTGATCTTTTGATAAAAAAGGATTGAATTAATGAGAACCCCACGAACGATGTGTGTTCAGGGTCATCGGTGTACATTTGAATAGGCTGACGTACATTTGTACATGGAACACTAATTGTGCTGAAAATAGCTCAGTTTATCGTCAGAAATGGAATTCAAAGCATCATGTTGGCAGGTTCATGTACATTACCTCTTCACCACAAAAAAAGTTGACGCTCCTGCCTATTACGTAAAACCAAAATTCAGGCAGTGAGAGACATCTGGTGGCAAATCATGAGGTGTATCCCTCAGTAAGCTCATCGTTCGCAGTTAAACCTTTATGGATGATTCCTTTATGATTAAACTTTGACCTCTGGTGACCTTGATATCATATCATATTCACATTCATCACGTAGCTGTGGTTGCCATAAGCTACATTTTGAGTGGAAATATGTAACCATGGGTCATTTTCTTCCAACGCTGTGGTGATTTACATTCCCCTACCCCAAATTTTTGGCGCTTGGGCAAGTCGGACAAAACGCTGAATAGAAGAGGACTACATGTAAAGGCAAAACTAAAGAAGGAAAGAAGGAGACACTGAAAAACGGGGACACTGGCAGATGTTACTCGGCTTTACACCGCGATTACAAATAATTTGATTTTTCCAAGCGTGTGATCATCTCTAATGCTTATAAAATCTGTCGTAAGCCGCTTGACGCAAGGGCCCAACGCGCCGCGTAGCGGTCAACAGCGAAGCTAGCCAAAGACTTGTTACGGGTCAGTCAATAGAACTGGACTCATAGGAAATATGCACCTAATGTTCAGATGGAATATACCGGACGGTTGGTTCACGTTTTTAGTGGCTGTGAACGTAGATGGATACATTATGTAGCGATATACTGACAGATTTGCTGGGGACTTGCTCTGTGGTTGTTGTAAAATGCGATTTTTGTAAGATTATTCTGATTTGTGACGTCATTTTCTATCATCATAAAAATATGTAGAGTAGCTGGGATATATTTATAAACATTTATTGAGCAGCCACCATCATGACTTGGCCGGCTGGCGCATCGGTAGAGCGTCCGGCTATGAATCTGGGGCGCCGGGTTCGAGCCTTGCGATAGGCAATTTTTTTCGCGTGTCGTTTCTCTATTTATTTATTTTTTGCTGAACACTTTCAGTCGCAGGACGAATACTTTACATTCATTTCTCTAAGACCAGTGCATTATATCCTTATGCACCGCCCTCCGCTTTAATATGAATGAGGTCATAGGGCCTACTTTTAGTCCATTCAGGTTGATTGGTTCACACTCTCCATTGACCTGCTCTTGGAACTGTGTGGTCAAAATACTGGTCAAAATAGAAAAGCCACAAGCCACGCCCCGTATACTACAAATTCTAAAGTCACCCCACCATGCGTGATCANCGGCTGGCGCATCGGTAGAGCGTCCGGCTATGAATCTGGGGCGCCGGGTTCGAGCCTTGCGATAGGCAATTTTTTTCGCGTGTCGTTTCTCTATTTATTTTTTTGGCTGAACACTTTCAGTCGCAGGACGAATATCTCCCCAGCCCTTCCTTTCCCTACAAATCTGCATTTGCTAATAAATACTTATAACCACAGATCCCTGTCAGCTGCCCCTGCATTCAGAGAGACTTTCACTCAGCCTCTCTGAATGCAGGGGCAGCTGACGACCATCGACATTCTTTCCCAGTCACCAAAAATATCAACACCCCAACTAACGTTCAAGACTACTGGATACCCTACAATAAAAGGAAGTCTTGGACTTACTCGAAAATCATTTGGAGATTGTCCGGCATCGTTACTCTTACGGAAGGCGTTGTTAACAGAAGAACTTTTCTATCATTTCGAAGAGAAAATACCTGAGTCCGAATGTTTCTTACCATAAACAATCCCATCTTCACCTGAAAGTTGTATTACGTGAATTGAAGGTTGCCAGTGGCGGTGTGTTTTTATTAATAAGCCGTCTCATCGTTATTTTCGTGGATATTACAATGTGTCTTTCTGATCGTTGGCAACAAACGATCGCCATATCGGCAATATGGGCATTCCTCGTAGTCGAGGGAAATTGGCGCCAGTCTACAGCCGTTCACTTTCGCAAAGCTTCATTTCAGGGCAACGCGCGGTCACGTAGTGCCGAGAAACCAAGCGTTCTCCGCTGTGCAGCCGTTTGCTCCTTTGACAGCGGTTGTGGCTCATTCAATTATTCCATGTCGTTTTGGATTTGTACGGTGTTTTCTGAAGAAAAACTTGGTGCCTCTAAAGGCATGACCGGACGGATAGTTTTTGTCAAGGAAAAGGTTTGGAACTTTGATACAGGGCCAGTGTGTAATAGAATCTAATGTCTCCGTCTTTCTGATGTCCCCATGCATTGTTTACAGGGCCGTATTTAAAGGGGGCGAGGGGGCAGTTGCCCCCCCCCCCCGAACCAACCCCAAAATGTGGGTTTCATGCAGATTTTGGGCAAAAAACGGCAAAAAGAGGTCTTCTGAACCCCTGGATTATCACAGGATTATGGGTCGTGGTCTCTCTTCCTATTTAATGGCGCCGCATCCGTAAATGTGTTGTTGGCGGACATCACATATCGGAAGACAATAGATTCTATCACACAGGTGTAATGTATGTACCATAGCTAGATCTTTCTGATGCTGCAGCTCAAAGCCCCATCTTGTAAGTTGATTGTACTGATATTCTGTATGCTCTGTAACAATGTTTGTTGAGGAGCAATAAACTGAAACTGAAACTGAAACTGAAACTGAGAATGCCCCCGTATGACAATGCCTGCTTTATTGTTCGGTCGACACTCAACGCTCAAATACAGAAAGACTTGTTTATCGGCGCCTCCCCCATTGTCATGTCGCGGCTTATTCCGTCAATCTTTTGTTTGGGGGCATTGGCAAACGGGATGTAACCCAGACTAGGCCTTTCATAACTTGGCCTGGATCGTGTATAGTCAATAATTCGCGTAGTTCGCAGGTTGGCCGTGGTGGCCGGATAAGTCATATTATACAGTATATAGATGGTCCGGATAGAGAGCTAAGGTGCATTTTGTTGCTCACAAGGTAGGCCTAAAGTTGGGACAACATGCACGACCATGACGACAGACACCGTGCGATGAGGAATTTTCGTGTGTTGCTATAAAAATTGAAAACATACCAATTTCAACCTCGACCGCAGGTGAAAAAGTGCGCGAATTTCAAACTGGGTAAACTTTAGTGTCCTAAAGTTTACCCAGGATCGTCCAGGGTAGCTTTTAGGGTTACCCAGATTCGTCCGGGGTAAACGTTAGCGTTGCCCAGGACGACTTTTACCGATTCGGCTTTTATTTCCAATGCTCCAAAAATTCACAACGACAGCTTAAGCCCTTAAGTAATTTTATGAATACGGGGCCTGGAAATTGTTATGTGTTAGGCCTATGTGTTATCAATAAAATGCTTTGTCCCTCTTCGTCAACCTCGCGGGANGCCTGGATCGTGTATAGTCAATAATTCGCGTAGTTCGCAGGTTGGCCGTGGTGGCCGGATAAGTCATATTATACAGTATATAGATGATCCGGATAGAGAGCTAAGGTACATTTTGTTGCTCACAAGGTAGGCCTAAAGTTAGGACAACATGCACGACCATGACGACAGACACCGTGCGATGAGGAATTTTCGTGTGTTGCTATAAAAATTGAAAACATACCAATTTCAACCTCGACCGCAGGTGAAAAAGTGCGCGAATTTCAAACTGGGTAAACTTTAGTGTCCTAAAGTTTACCCAGGATCGTCCAGGGTAGCTTTTAGGGTTACCCAGATTCGTCCGGGGTAAACGTTAGCGTTGCCCAGGACGACTTTTACCGATTCGGCTTTTATTTCCAATGCTCCAAAAATTCACAACGACAGCTTAAGCCCTTAAGTAATTTTATGAATACGGGGCCTGGAAATTGTTATGTGTTAGGCCTATGTGTTATCAATAAAATGCTTTGTCCCTCTTCGTCAACCTCGCGGGAGCTTTCATAACTGTATGTTTTCAGGGGCGAATCAACGACCATGTGAAAAGCGAGCAACCGACGTATCATCCAGGTATCGTTAATACTTTCCGGTATGTTCCGCACATTCGGAACTTCCGAAGGCAACTGCTCGGCAATTTCCGTCGACACTCGCATTTCCCCTCGGACACAATTCCAAGGCAGCCAATCTTGAACGCGCAAGGATTCCCTTGATTTTCTGTGGGTTTGGATGCGGTCGCCTCATCACACCCTGCGCATGAACGAAATAGGTCACACAAAAAACGTTGCGTTATTGATGAATAATTGGCAGATTGGGTGAGATACCGGTACGTTTAATCATAACAATGCGGCTTATTCCGTCAATCGATGACCAGGGATTGTAAAGTCATTCCGAAAGTAGGACGGCTTAGTAATACCGTAGCAAAAAGAGGTTGTAATTTCGAAATTTCCGTGGTTAGCCGACGGCATTCACACAATGTCGCATTTCCTGCCTTTTGCATGGCGAATTGTGCAATCTTGACAGACAACCGAGCTACCATGACGTTTTCTGCGACTGCGCACTCATTGTGCACTGTTAATAACCTCCGACACCGAAGGGTATTCGGCAATGTCCGGCATTTTCCGTGAGTTTTAGATCGACCAGAAATCCTGAGTAAAATCGTTTCAAAGTTCACTTTCCCGGCAAATGTTTCGACTGAGAAGGGGTCATTTTGTGTATTGAAATGTAGTGAAAGGTTAGGCGGAGTTTCATACTGACAACTTCCACGGTTGTCGTCATTTACTTGGAATTCTACAAAATAGATGCCTCAACTTATCCAACGAATAAGGTTCAAAATATCCTAACAGACCAAAATTTCGCCAAAATAGCTCCACGGTCCTGACGCAGGCGGTCACGTGGGGTCTGTTGATAAACAATATGGCTGCCTTGGACTTGTGTCCGAGGTGAATTGCGCCGCCCAGTGGACAGATGAGCAGTTCGCCTCAGGTCGTTCCGAATGTGTTCCCCACTGGCACAATCCCGGCAGTATTCTACTGACTGTCATTTGAATGCGAGCATACAGGTGTAACATACATGTACGTGTGTCTCTTATTGTCAAATGACCTCTAGTTCCGCCAGTCAATGTAGGGGAAACATTTGCAGAAAGGGAACAACAACCAACGTCACATCGGTGTAAACTCAATCCGTCTTCTGGAGAGTGTCAATGTTAGTATTAATGTTATCGTTAAAGCCCCCGTCACATATCCACTCCGGGGCCCGTACGGCGAGTAAAAACAGACATTTTGGCAATTTCTCTGGTGCTCACTTTGATCTAGTCGAATTGAGGCGAAGTGTGAAATGTATGGGCGAAGCCCCACTAGTACCATTATCGCCCGCAAGGACCGTCCCTGATGATCTCATACCACTATACATGTACTATAGAAATTCCAGCTGTGGAGCTATAGAACAAACCAGACCATCTATTGACGAGCGGTAAAGGGTCAAAGGTCGGCTATCGATCGAAAACAACCATAACTTTTTCACAGCCCCTTAGCTGCTCTGGTTAATTAGTAATAAGCGATTTTAATTACGATTTAACTCTATCAATCTCCTATAGATGGCAGAACAACGTAGTGTTACCGTACTTATGACTCAGCCGCCAGGAGGCCACTGCGAAGGTGCAGGTCACGGTCATCAGGTCACATGTACAACGATTCGATTTGCTCTGTTTGGGAGTTGGATCATAGTGGATCCCTGGTAATGCCAATGCTTCTTGTGATAAAACGGGTGTAGGTTTTCTCCTACATGACATAACATAGCTCAGTATTATGTTTTGAGTTGCTGTGATGCCCTGAGTTGACTCTTGCACTCCCAATATAATATCTTGACCCAGTTTATTCTTTGATTTCAGTCCAAACTTGGAATCTTGCAATTTCTTAGTTCTGAGGTATTCCGCGAAGAAGATATAGTATGCCATTATATTGTAGCGATCTCTGATACAAGACACAGCATTGCAACAACAGCAGATCTTGAACTGAAAAGGATTATTGGGTGAGCTGTTCTCCAAATAAATAAATCTCCAATGCTATTGTTGTACCGCACCATATCATGCAGGGTGCTTGACAGAGCTTCAACTTGAGAACACTTTGAAATTGGCACCACCATGTTATTGACATTTGTCAGCGACGGGTCATCAAAGTCAGGCCACATTCGGGCCAGGGACCATGGACTAACGAAAACGCAGGCTTCGAAATGATGAATGACAACTTTATTTTTGAACTCTGAGCATTTATACTTTTTTACATGATACTGACATGTTATTACCAGAAACGCAATGAAAAGAAGTTACAGGGCCTAAGTGGGTTGAATTCAGACAAACATGACAAAGGTCTATTTCAAGGTAGTCACCAGACTGAACTGACAGAACGTACCGATATGAACTGTACCGACCTGAACTATAGGCCTACAAGTCGCACCAATCGACAACAACATTATTTTAACAAGAGTGCAAGTAGGGGCTGTTCACAAAATTCATGTGTTTGCCGTGGTAAATAAAGAGATCTATGATAAAAAAATGGCATGGTCCTGTTATCTAAATACATGTACATTGTATACAAATGTATGTATTTAACTTGCTCTGTGCAGTACATGTACATGTATATCAGGCTGTCTGTAAATTTTTCAGATCTTTCGATGTAGAGAGGCCAGGATTCATTCAGAAACTCTACAAAATCTTCCAAGGAAATGTGCAAGTAAAAGGACAGGTAGGAATACTCTCATCTTTGATGAACTGGTCTTCCATTTGGTGACGAAAAATTTGGAACAATAGTTCCAGTAGGGCAGTAGGCCTATCAAATACTTGTAATAATCTCATAAATGGACACTCTTTTTGAGAAGTCTTTGATTAGGCCACACTTTTTTTATTTGTTGGATTACGAATCCGCCGACCATCATTTTCCCAAAAGTGGAAAAAAAATAAAAAACCCGACGGCCGTTTCTGACGAGTGTTTTTTTTCCCGCCGACCATAAATTCCACCTGATCTTGTACAAAAAAGAAAATAAAGGTTGCGTCGGCAAAAATACTCATCAGATGCATACGTCAGAGTGGTAAAACACATCCTCAGGTGCTGGGAAATCGCATCTCAGGGCATCCAAATCGAAGATTGGTGATTTTTTTATTTTCTCCCAATATCATCTTGAGCTGTAGTAGCCTAGGCCTATTTTGTTAAAACGTGAAATAAAAAAACATAAATAGTCATTTTTATTTTTATTTTTTTTCCACCCACCCGCACTATATGTTTTGGGTTGGGAGTTTCGTAATCCAACAAATAAAAAAAGTGTGGCCTTACTGCCGTGAAATGTCTGACTCTGAAAGTACTGTCGGCTTTGGTTGTGGTGAGTTGGTGATGTAACTGTTTCATTCATGTTCAATTTCCTTTCAGAAAATGGCAAGCCAAGCAGAGATTCGAACTCAAGCAAACACGCGAATTCGTCTCAAGATATTTCCCTATTTTCTGAGATCGAGAGAGGCAACAAATGTGTTTCCATCATGTATACAGGTTAGTTATGCTGTAATCACTTTAACCCTTTCCAGGCTGACAACTTAACTTCTGTATATTTCGATAATAAAAATATTTATACTGGTAAACCTAATGATATCATTTTATGATCAGTGATTCTTGAAATAAATCAAGTTTTCCAACCAACTTTCTTCAGGTTAACCTTTTTCGGATGGAATAATTTTGAGGGGAATCTATATTAACCTTGAAGTACTGATGCCGTTTGGCTGGTTCCAACACAACAATTATCATCTGAGGGAGCTTTTTCTTGTGGTAAACTGTCCTGTTGTTCTAATTCCACCAGGGTCCTTGCCAAAGACAAACCATGAAAGAGATTGGTACAATCGTTTTGTGACTTGAGATCTGGCCTGAAAGAGTTACACACTTTTATATCTTTCATAGGTGATATTTGATTGTCTTTATGGAACCAACACCAACCAGAAACTCAAACATATGACCGTGCAGTTTGTTCATCATGTCTGCCTTAAGTAAGTATTTTTGTCAAAGATGTTTTGGTCGTAGGTCAATCTGTTGCATAAATATTGGCAGTTCGGTTTCTTGGGCAGGCGGAGTAGAAATGGAAACATCATAGGGCATGAAAATACAACTGCAAAATTATTTGTTGTTTCAGTGCGGCTGATGCAAAGTTTAATTCTGTAGCACCAGTTTTACTGTCTGGGATGATGAAACTCATTGGCGAAACCAAAGATGTAAGTCCTGAATTGTTGTGATCCCACCAATCACTTGGCATGTAAATGCAGCAAGAACAGGTAATTGGAAAAGCCCACTAGTGTATCTGGCCCCCAAGCCCACAAGAAAAATGGCCCATAAAATCATTATTTTCTGCTCGATTTGAAAAATTCGAACACATATTTGATATACCATCAAATTTAACATCCACTGGTAACACTCACAAACACTGCACACATCTTTGTGTTGGATTTTCTTACTTTAGTCAGAGGCATTAATCTGCCTGGATTACGTAGCTTCCTCCTTATCTGTACCCCGATAGAATGCGAAATATCGGGGTATATTAGGTCTGCTGCTCAATGGGGATGTAAATGTAATGGTTGAATTGCGCGCATTTGATCGCAATGCGGATGGATCCTTGGTGGTGGTATTGGGAACCAACACGTGTTTTTCAACATCGATCTAGGAAATATTTGCCTTACTCCTGATAGTGAGGTTGAAAATGGAAGTGGTTGTTGAAAATTCTTCTAGGGCTGCTGCGATCGAGCGAGATGTGTGAAATTGGTGTACTAGTATTACAAAGATCTTGAAATTGAGGTGACATTTTAGATGACATTGTCACAAGACGGGCAAATTGTGTTCTTCGTGAAGGATGCTCAAGAGTGTACATTTAGTTGGTATTTCCAGTGTAATGATGAAGGCTTGTAAATACATGGCCCATACATGCCCACCCATGGCATTGAGGGGTATTGTATTGAAGAAATAAAGTACAAAAATATATCATGCAGTTTCTTAGTCATTTCCATGACTCGAAATAAGCCTGTCCTGTCCTCCTGACCACCTCCGGAGTGGTTCTGATAGAGGCAACAGGACACAATTGGTGTTGTTTTGTAGGTACAGTCAACTCTCATAATATTGCCCATCATTATGGTATCAGGACAATTCCCCCCCGGATAACTGCCCCCAGGGCTTTCAATAACGTGCGTATGGACGTATTTTACGCACTGAAATCTCAATTTACGCACGAAAAGAATAACAGTGTTCGTCAAATACGCATTGCCTTGCACTTCAAAGAAGTCAAATACGCTCTAAAATNAAAATAAAGTGCATATCACTGAGTGTTAAATAGAGTGCATATCAAGGAGAAAAGGTGGAATGCATATACAGAAGGAAAATGGAGTGCATATCACTCAGAAATATATGGGGCCGGGGTGCACATCAAGAAGAAAATAGAATGCATATACCGGTAACTGAGTGTACATGTAGCAAATAGAACGCATATGAGAAAAAAGTCTAATGTTAATGTTTACAAACTCTCAATTCCAGCCAGAAGCTCAAGCCCGTCTGATGGCTGTTCAATTTGCCAAGTCAGTCTTTCCCACTAGCCACATACCTTCAAGATACCTACTGCTTATAGCATGTGGGGATAGGTAAGTATTGCAGCAGTCCTGACTCTCCCTCCAAGTCACCCTGTATTATCACTTAGAATCGAAATTTCAGAACTAAAAGGGCACTGGTACATGTATATTATATTCCTTATTCATATGAGGGCATGAAATAATAACAGGTTTCTGAGGTGAAAGACATAGCTTCCTACCGGCCTCAAACCCACGGACTCACGAAAAAGGCATCAATTGCCAGCACTCAGGGGCAGCACGCCTTAACCACTAGGCCAAATCCCCATCTTCAAAAAAGATGGTTCAATGACCCATGTTAAATGAGGCGTCCCTAAGCACCCTGTGAGTAATCCAATCTCTGAACCCAAACAGTTTTATATTATGCAAGGGGTCACATAACATATAAAGGAGATACAATTAAAAAGGGCATGAAATAATAACAGGTTTCTAAGGTGAAAAACATAGCTTTCTAAGATGAAAGAGATGAAGCTTTATTCACATGACATGTTGTGTTTTCTTCCAGCAAAGAGGAAGTTTCCACGGAGGCCAAGAAGGGGCTGCGTATGCCCCCTGTGTCACCAAAGGCTCTTATCCTTGGAGATGATGCACCAAAACTCTTGCCAGAATTTGAAGAAATAATTGCCTATATCATGGAGAAGGTAAGAGTGAAAAGTGTCCTTTTTAAATACCCTGGTTTTCCTTATAAAACGACAGAATACTGTACAACCCTAATTGTTCGCGTGCCATTTATTTTCGCGACTTTCGCATCTGGCCTGTAATTTGTGTTATTAAAAGGACACAAAATTTATCCAACATGTCATAACAGTTCCTAGTTCCTGCAGGCACCTGCAGGGAACACTTGACTGGGGGCCTAAATAAAACAAAAACAATGATTCATCAACCAAGCTCTCTGTTGGGCAGTAGGTCAAACAGGAAATTATTACCAGGGCACTTAGTTACTGGGAAGATCAAAGCTGGTCTTTTCTAGGAAGCAGTTACAGTACATTGATCACCCAATCGCGAAGTTAAATGGGTGCCTAATCTCCGAGTCTGGCCTTTCGCTAACTTTAGTGGACGCTAAAAAGACCGGTCCTACAGTAGCTTAGTTTTTTTGATTTTGTGGCTGTATTTTTTTTAGGGAGATCAGAGGCTCAAGTCAAAGAAAAAGTACGTCTCCGGCAATAACGTATCGCCATTTAACCCAGGGACATTTGCTGAGGTCCTCAGCTATCTGCGGATGTGTTTAGTGTACAATGCAGGAGTGAAACAGGACCCTGAATCTGCAGAATCCCCACAAGATCAAGCACCAATCATCTCCAAGTTTGTCCTTAGGCTTCTTGAAGAAAATCCGGGGGAGATTGGTCCTGTGCAAACCTACGTCAAGCTGGTAGAGCAGCATCTCAGTGCTATTGGAGGTATGGAGCACTTTTTCAAAGATTTTGTTGCATGAAGTTATTTTCATCTGGAGACACCTATAGATAAGAATAGAACAAGTCTCTTCCATGCAGGAAAGTTTGAAGCAGACAGAAGTCTAACCCTTTGAGGATTGAAAATTTTAGGATAATCACAACAAAACAAACATTGGGTCATGTGAATAAAGACTAGTAAATGCTTTTACTTGGATTTTGCAATACAAATGCAGGAGGCAATGCTGTACAAATCTGAAGCAAAAGCATTTATTCATATGAGAGAGAGGCTGGCCATAAACTAGTACCAGTAGTGTACTTCCACCAGGGTCATGAAGTTACAGCAGACAAACCATATAAGAGATCATCACCATGGTGTATGTGTCTATGATCTATCTATCGTATATCTATTTATGATATATCCCCCCCAAGAGGTATCGATTTGAGTCCAAATTATTCAGCAGTCAGTCCCATTTGGGAATAAACGACCAAGCTTTGACTTCCAGCGTCAGGGTCTCTGCTGGAAATTTTTTTGAGGGTACTGATTTCTTCAAAATTAGCAAAAACCCCATGAAATTAAAGAAAATGGCCCTTTTCTGTTCCTTTGAGGGTACTGGCATCGTACCCTCTGGCAGAAACACTGTCTTGTTCCTTAAAATTGAATGACTGAGTGAAGTTCTTTCACTTTCTCATCAGGGGCTGGAGCAATGTACTGTCTGCTGGAGATTGTGGCCGTTGCGAAGGTTTTCATGGCAACGAGGTTTACAAGCAAGATTGGCTGGGTAAAGGTAGGTTTGGCATCAACATCATCATCAATTCAAGGTTCATTATCAGAGTGTGCAGTGGAAAAATCTAGTGCCTGTCGCCTCTTGAGATCCTGCCAAGCTCTATTCAATGACAACCCATGGATTTCTATGGATGATTTACCGAGAGAGCCAACTCCCGTGATAAAACTCTCATGTAGAGTACTGCTAGCACCTTATGGAATTATCATTAGGCCTCGGATGCAATACTATTTTATTTAATTAGTTAGACAATATATTTGTTCTACCCTTCCCACACCGATTGTTTCTGCACTGCACCATCTTGAATCCCACTTCATATGTTTGATGTCTTATTTTTGTAACCGGCTGACACTCATTTTGGCGCTCCGCCTGTTGTGTCAGCCATTTCAGGTATTATCTGAATAAAATATGTTTATACCTTATGGAATTGAGGAAGAAAAAAAATACTTCTACATTTGCAACCATCGAATTACATACCATATTTTTCAGAATTTCATGTTTTCAAGTCGTGATGATATGAGGGAGAATGTGTCTCAGCTTTTTGCCATCATCATCGCTGTGGCTGTGGATGATGCCACTTTTGTGAACCACATCAAAGAATTGATTGGCAATCTCAAAGATAAGGTACATTTAATTGGTCCAGTCTGTTAATGTTTTATTAAAGTCCAGCAACATCTAAGCGCAGGTGTCTAATGATGAAAGTACATGAAAAAGATCAAGATATCTGGGGTTTTGGTAACCCTTTGAAGTTTGGTTTTTCAAGAAAAGTGTGATCCCCAACTTCAGTGACCATCAGAGCTGAAAAAGTGCGAAAAGTTGCAGTAAAACTGTGATCAGAGCGATCTATACTCATCACCGCAGTTGCTGAAATTATGTGTGCCAGCATTAAATTTAATAGACAGGTCTCCAGTTGAAGCCTCTCAACGCAGTGAGAGTGGACATCAAACCGTCCATTGTCCCTGAAATTAAGAGTGTGTCTCTTGTTCATACTCCACGACAGCGTTGAAATTTTTTGATAATTGGACGAAAATTTTAACACTGCCATCGAAACTAAATCGCCATCTTGAAATCCTGACGTCATCGTCGGCGGGCTAGTCTATCACGTGATGAGAACTTCTTTTTCAAAATGGTATTATTTGCAGAAAACAGTATTTATCTTGTCGAAAATGAGACAGAATAACTTTATTATTACTTTACATCTACTCAACCGTTGCTTGTATCACTCTATACCTTTATACACCTGTCTTCAACGATCTATATTGTAAGCGTAGAAAACGAGTGATGGGGTGACCGCTTCACAAACAGAAGAATTTCTTCTGTTCCTTCCGCGCGCGCACTACGTTTCAAGATGGAAACCTACCACCGTCACTAGTGGCGATATGATTGACGTCATTGTACATATCGCCACCTAGTGTCAAGTTTGTCTCTTGTTATTCAGTCGTTGGAGTGTCAGCATGGATCCCTGTTGGCTCTTGGCTACAGCATCAGTCAGAAGATTCTGTGCCAGAGGCAGGCGTCTGGTGATGTCGTCATGGAAGACATGGAAACGGATGAGAGTTCAGTCAAAGTGGAGGATGCAGTGCTGGATGCTGTCAAAGCCATCGGTGAGTGAATTTAGGATCAAGGGGCCAGGCTGCACCTTTAGTGAAAGTTCATGGTCAATTTCTTGCAAAGAAGAAGAAAGAAATTTGAAAAGTCTTTCAAATTTCATTGTGAGTTTTAAAGATTTATGACAAAAAATGAGTGACTATATTGTCCGACACAACCTAGAGGTGGATGAATGGAATGCGGTTTGTGGTTAGAGTGACATAATTGTGGTTACATATTATGCTGTAGTGAATCAGATGACTGGGGTTAATAATAAACGCTGGCCTATACACTCTTCTCAGTTGGAAGTTTGTGGCTAAAATTGAATGTTCCACCTCTAGGTTGTGTCGGACTATACGCCCCTTTGACCCATGCTATTTTAATGCCATCTGGAACACTAAAAGTGTTAAAAAGTTGAGTTTTGAAGATTCTATAGATTGATGTTATTTTTTGTATCGTGTAGAAATGGTCACATTTGTGACAAGCTCTAACAAAAGTAGGCGCTTGTCGCAACCAAGGAAAGGGTTGACGGCCTTACAACACAGTAGTTGAAATGTACGTCTCTGGTCACTCTGCAGGTTGACAGTAGTATTGGACAGCAGTGATAATAGTTGAGTAAATTGATGACCAATTATGATCAATTGCGACAAGCACCTGCTTTTTGGTGGAATGGCTCATATTTGAAGACCGATGTGAAATTTTGTCGTTTGGTGTTTCAGTTTCCAAAGCATTTGCAGCAGTGGATGAAGCCTTTGAGCTGGGTAGGCCTATTAGGCAATTACCATACTTGTCAAACGGTTTTAGTTGAGACAATTTTGTTGGTGGGCAGAGTTATGCTACTTGAATGAATTTCTCCCAATAGTGTATGTATGATCATCAGTACATGTAAACTGGGTTCAAAATAGTGTGGTCTGGGAAAGCTTGGTTTTAGAGGTGATGTATGAAGAAGGTACGGTAGATGTATTTGTATTTAAGTAGGGGATGCCCATCTCCCCATTCCCACCGTCCCCTCCCTTAATCCTAGTCTATGTTTCAGCAGGATGTTTGTCATTCCAGTCAATCATTGAGTGATATGATGGGAATTGGTTGAGTTCTTAGTTCTTAGAAACTTTGAAGGAGTAAAAGTGTGTGTGTGTGTGGGGGGGGGCGAGCACTTCAAAAGAAGTGCGATTGGATTCTAGTACCGGTAATCTCCACAACCCCCCTTTGTTGATTTTTTTTAAAAATGACTATTTTTTACATTCTTTACTTTCGGTGCATTGATAATTGTCCTCATGTTTTTCACTAACTTCAGTCTCCATTAATATTGTCTCATGGAGCTTTGGTCGGAAGTTTGCTATACTGACTTGCTCCTTCCACCGTGGATCATACTCCCAAATGCTTTCGAGCAATTTGACGATGAGCAATTTGACGACAAAATTGAGTGTCTGTCTAAGGCCTCCACACATTTGTGTTAATTGCAGAGCGATTTTCAAATGCGCCGTTGTATGGAGGTGGCACAACAGAAAATAACAAATGAAATTTACTGCAGAACACCACAGCATGAAATGCAAAAGTACATGTATGTGGAGGCCTTTACTGATGACAGTAACAATACAAGTACACGTAGTAGCTTAATCCATTTCTCTGTCCTTTTAACAGGTGAGAACATCACCCGTAAGGAGAACGTATTGGCCACAGGTGCCATGATCGCCTTGGGGGAGATTGGACGATGTATGGCATTACCTTTGCCAGATGGAGACGAAAAGGAAGCTGGGAAGGATGANTATATGAATACGGGCCCTGATGTTTGAGAAGATTTTAAGACTAAGATACCCCTCTATTGGTACAAGTTTAATCAATCAAAATTGCATCTTCATTGATCACAGGTTAGAGAGAGGGCTTCTTTGACGTTAAGTTGCCTGTGCGTTGGAGAGGCCAACTTCTGCCATAGAAGGAAAGCAATCGAGGGACTCCTGGACTGTGCCCAGCCAAATCAACTTGACTTGCATTTCACAGTGGGTGAGGCCCTGGTCAACTGTGCTCTTGGTCCATTCTCTCCCATGGCGCGAGATCTGTGGACGGAAGGAGAGAATGATTTCAAGGTAAGTTACGTTCGGCTTTTGATCCAAGGAACATTTTATGAGAAGACTAGAGGCAGGTGGGATATGTCTTAAAATTAGGCTGTTTCTGTGCATGACCTACACTGTAATACTGTCTCAATTTACTTCTCATTATTCTCAGAATATCACCAAAAATCTTTCTCAGAAAATTGCGCAGCTCATTTGTATGTACCGGTAGCCTGGTACTGGTACCGGTAGCCTGCGTGGCCTTGACCAGTTGAAGCTTCAGCATTCAATTCATAAAAGCAACTGTACCCACTCAAAGCCCTCATGACTGGATTTTAGTGGATGGACGTGTGACTGTCTTACATTTTGTCCTGCCTAGACCACCCTGCACCAAAGTTACCCAATCCTGAAAAAGCAATAACAGATGCACATGCACTGTTCATTGGTGATGTACATCATGCAGTGCAGTGCCTGACGAATGCTGGATGGGTTGGTGCGAAATGGCTTATACACCATTCTCAAATTGACGTAAACCAACAAAGATCTGCGCACTTCCCCCGAAATCTCAACCACAACCTCGATCTGAAGCTGAATGACGTAACGCAAACAACCCCACGACAGTGACTTTGAAGACATTGCGTCAGAGTCGACCATTGCTGAAACATGGACTGGGTCACGTCATTCGGTTTGTGATTGCGATTTCGGCGGAAGTGCGCAGATCTGCAAATTCGAGAATCATCTATTGACATATGGTGGATGATTTTCTTTGCAGCCCTTTGTCAAGGACCCAAAGGAGGAGCTGGAATGGTTGGTCAACTTGCTCCTGAGGAAATACATTGTACACGTGAATCCTCACATCAGACAGGCCGCCTGTATTTGGTTGGTGTCTGTTGTGAAAAGATGTGGCACACGACCTCCAGTCCAGGCTCGTCTGCATGAGGTACAACCTGCATTCATGAACATGCTCTCTGAAAGTAATGGTATGTATTCTGTGTGTGTTTCTGTTTAGTGTATTTTATCTTTACGGTACTTGGTAGAATGACATGCACCAGGTTGGAATTCAGACTTGTACAGTGAGGGCCCGTTGAGGCCTTCGATTGCCCATTTTCCCACGTGTGGGACAAATCAACCATGAAAAGGGCATTTTTGCAGGCAACTGGTCCGGTTACAGTATGATTCACCCTAACTTCAACATGGGCAAAGTGCCAAGCTTGGAAATGTGCACAAGTCAGTGGTAAATAATCCATGTAGCAGTTACTTGATGATGTTAGGGTCACTTCTAGATTTAAAAATTTTCTGTGGGAGGTCCCCCCAGAGCCCCCGCCAGCACAAGCACTTTCGACACCCGCCTTCGGCAGCCCTGACCCCCTCCGCCAAAAATCCTGGATCCATGCCCGACCAGATCTTTAGTTCTATTCAGCTTACGATGTTATTATTCAGAGATGACTCAGGATGTAGCTTCCAAAGGCCTCGGTGTGGTGTATGAGAACTGTTCCAAGGAACAGAAGGATGGACTCGTTTCTGCTCTTGTCGGCACTTTGATGAGTGGAAAGAGGTGAGACTTCAGCTACCGGGGTACATTTGATATTTTGGTTGGTATGTTGTTGTCCTCCTTGTGGATTGTTTGGACTTTGGAAATAGGTTTCCTTATATGTATTTCCAAAAAAGGTTTCATGTCAAAACTATTTGTATGATTAGGAGATATCATTCAATATCTTTCACAATATGCTCATGCCAGAAAAAAGATTTTGCCAGGTTACAGAACTAAGTACCGGGTATCTTTGGTTGGAAAATCCTGTCATCTTTTTTGTCAGTTTTAAACCTTTTGAATTCTGTTTCAGGCCTAAAGCTCAAGTAACTGGTGACACCAAGATGTTTGAAGAAGGATCCCTTGGAAAGACTCCTGAAGGGTGTGTATTGGCTTCTTCTACTTCGTTGACTTTCTCCCTTCAACTGTTCGAGGCTTCGCTACATTTAGGTTGGTGATCCAAATAAGACGGTTGAATATCCTGCCAAATGAGTTACCGGTACTTACACGGTAGAGAAAAGCTCTTGTTGGTTCTTGTGTGTCTTGTAGAGGATTAGCAGGCATCTTCAAGGTTGCTAATGAAATGTGAGCCACTCCAGCAAAAGCAGACGCTTGTCGCAACCCGAGGAAAGGGTTAACGGCCTTGCAGCACAACAGCTGAAATGTACATTGACAGCAGTGATAATATATGTAGTTGAGCAAACTGACGACCAATGATGATCACTTGCGACAAACGTCTGCTTTTGCTGAAGCAGCTCAAAAATGTGTTACTGCTATTGCCTTTTTTGTCATTATTACTATGCTGTTTTTACGATAACACAGCTTTTTGTTCATTATGTCCTTCCTTCAGATTTGGCTTTGTACTCTTGTGTACATCATTCTGTCAGTTGGAATTAGGCCACGTGTTTTTTATTTATTGGTTTACGGGACCGCCGACTTGCTTTTTCCAGAAATCAGAAAAAAAATAAAATCAGAAAATGACCCAATTTTGTTTTATTTTTGCCGACCGAACTCATTTTTTAAAATAAAAATTGATAAAGAAAATAAAATCTTGTTGTTTGCTTTGTTTAAACCCGCTGATGATGCAAATATCCGTGATTGAACTTTAAAAACGAAAATAAAATGCGAATTTATCTTATAACAGAGAATCGAATGGTGCATTCAGCAAACTGACAACATACACTTGTATGGATTTCGAATGACGGCTTTATTCCGCAAGAATTTTAATGCTTCCGGTCATACATGGAAATTGGAGTCTAATTTTTATTTTTATTTTATTTCGACCACCCGACCATAAATTTTGGACGCCATCTCCCGTAAACCAATAAACATAAAACACGTGGCCTTAGATGGCAAACCGAAGTGTATGACTTGTCTGTTTTTCAGAGGAAGCCTTTCAACCTACAAGGAGTTGTGTGCAATTGCTAGTGATCTCAACCAGCCAGATTTGATCTACAAGTTCATGCATTTGGCAAATCACAATGCGGTATGGAATTCTAAAAAGGTAGGCAACCCTTTCAAGAATGAATTAGGCCCTATATCAAACCGTCTGTTGACTTTGTCGAAAGAGCATGCAAAATCATTTTGCTGGGGTAATGCACAGAAAATGCACTTGGATGATGCACAGAAAATTCACTTGAAGAATACACAGGAAATGCGCTTGAGAATGCGCAGAAAATGCACCTGGAGAATCCAGGGATATGCACCTTGATAATGTATGGATGCACTATGAGCATTCACAGAAAATGCGCAGGAGCCAGAGGCAGATCCACGATTTCGGGAAAGGGGGTGGCGCACTGTGCTAGAAACATTGAAATCTGCGGTGAATTTCAATGATTTGTGATCGACCGTGAATTTCACAGTCGATTTTACAGATTTGTTGGCCGGGTGCACCCCCTGGATCCGCGCCTTGGAGCTGAGGCAATCTTTCCTGGCATCAGAAGTATTGTTGCTTCACACAACCAGTAAACCAATGGGTCCCTTTATAATGGTGTAAGGAAAAGTCTACTTGTATCTTTGAATAACTTATTTGGCATTGCGTTTCACTGTCTTCTATTTCAGGGTGCTGCGTTTGGTTTCTCGACCATCGCTGCCCAGGCCGGTGAACAGTTGTCTCCGTATCTACATCAGATCGTGCCAAAACTCTACCGGTACCAGTTTGACCCCAACCCAAGAATACAACAGGCTATGTCTAGTATTTGGGATGCTCTAGTCACAGATTCTAAAAAAACTGTGAGTTCTCGTAGTGATTAGGCCTATAGAGGCTATGCACTGACGTCATCAAATGACGTCATCAATGGGTGTGACGCCAAGTGTTGGATGGAAAATGGACAGAGCACGTGGTCAGATGCACTGCGTCAGCATGTCACAACGTTCCATCCAACATGGCGTCACCTCGCTGATGACGTCACGTGCATGGCCTCTATAGCAGTGCTAGACGTAGTAGGTATTTTGCCCACACCTGTAAAACTACGCACTATTGTAAGCCTACATGTATCAGTAATTTAAAAAGTGTGCACATCACTTGGATGGACACTTGTCATGCACTTTTATTAATGAAATGTTGAAATGTACACTGATATTCCTCAAAGAGCCCTGATAGCCGAGGGATTATCATATCACGTCCGCTCAGCAAGCGGGAGGTCTCGAGTTCAAATCCGGCCCGGGCCATATGGGATTTCATTCCTGGCTGTTCACGTCCGTCGCATGGGACAGTAAGCCGTGGTGTCTTGTACCTTGTTTCTTTGCAAGGGCAAGTAAAAGATCCCATCCGAGTGAGGAACATGAGTAGCTTGTGATGGCCTCCTCCGTACTTACCAGGGCCAATAATGCTATGGCTTCGGCCCTGACGGAAAAAATCTAATACATGTACAAATACAAATGCCGCTGATCACAAGCTCCTGAAGGCTTGTCAGTAGCATTAGTAAGGTAGATTGAATCCAACGAACTTGAATTTGATTGTCTTTTCCAGGTTGATACATATCTGAAGAAGATTCTTGATGATCTGCGGATGAATCTAACAAACAACCAATGGAGGGTCAGGGAATCGAGGTAAAAATTACGGCACTTGCGGCTTAATTGTCAGAGCTATTTAACATATTCTTTGGCGTAGAATGTTATTGGTGATGTACAGTATCTCTTTAATTATGCAATTTTTGATCTCCTTGTTTGAAAACTTCTCTGAATCCTGAACACTTGTCTGTTTTGCAGTTGTCTTGCCCTCAGTGATCTGCTTCGCGGTCGACAGCTGGATGAGGTGGTCGACCAATTTCCTGAATTGTGGGAGACGTGCTTTCGAGTTCGAGATGACATTAAGGTTTGTTGTTTACAGTTCTTCATACTTCTTACTGATGGTAAATTTTAATGGAAAACGGTATATTAAGATCTAGATAATGTAGAATTAGTTCCCGAACAAAAATCCTTGAACGTTATAGGAAGAGCTGTAAGTTCAGGGCCCAAGAACGGTTTTAGCAGCCTCCACAGACTTGTGAAAGGAGTGCTGTTTCTGTGTGCTCAAATTGATTTGTTTTCAGAGGAGGTGAGTGCACTCGAATCAGTGAGGGATCTATCAGGCAAAATGCATATTTCATGACTGTACGTGTAGTGAAAGAATGGTGTCACAGGGCTATTTTTAGAATGGAAAGACCACCTTTGACTGCTTGTTTCTTACCATTTAGGAGTCAGTGCGTTTGGCTGCTGAGTCAGCCCTAAGGGGCCTCAGCAGGGTCTCAATCAAAATGTGTGATCTGAATTACGGCAAAGTGGGAGAGGAAGCCATTCGCATGGTGTTACCTAGTCTGCTCAAATCGGGCCTTCTGAGTCAAGTGAAGGAAGTTCAAGCCATTAGGTAAGGTTACAACTCTCTGATATAGTCTTAGAATTGTGCGTGTACATTTACCTGTACATATTTTCTACTCGTGCACACAGCTGTCTGTTTCAACTCGTTGCAAATTCACAGATCGTTGGTGTTCTTGTAGCCTGAAGGACTGTTTCTAAAAAATCTCCCCGGTCTCCGGTCCTAAAAATATGTGACCCGTTCAGCAAAAGTAGGCACTTGTCACAGGTGATCATCACTGGTCATCAGTTTACTCAACTATTATCACTGCTGTCCACTACTGTTGTCAACCTGCTGAGATGTACATTTCAGCTATTGTGTTGAAGACCGTTAACCAGGGGCGGAGTTAGGGACAAAAGGGACAAAACAAATTTTTCCTCTAAAAGGTTATTTCCCCTCTTCAAGCCAAGTTATTGTGGTGTCAGATGTGGGGAAAGTGCATTTGAGATGATGTAAATTTTCGATTTTTTTCTGGGGGACCCCCCTCTGGCATTGCCTTCCACTCAATCAATTTTGCCCCCTCCCCTAGACCATAAAAGCTAGCTACGCCCCTGCCATTATCCCTTTCCGCGGTTGCAACATGCACCTATTTTTGCTAGATCGGGTTACATATTGAACAAGAGTAGTTGTTTCCTGACTGCTCTGCTCTGCTTTCCCAACTCGAATGAACGATTTTCCATTGTGATTATGTACTTAAAGAATGCATATTATTATACTTCAGCCTGTCAACCATTCTCAAGATCAGCAAGAATGCCGGTCGTCTGCTGAAACCCCACATTCCACTCTTAGTTACGGCCCTGTTAGAATCGCTCAGTGGATTGGAGTCCCAAGTTCTTAACTATCTGAGTCTGCATGTTGGTTCAGATCAAAACACCCAAGAAAAGGTACACGTACCATGTATAGTATGATATTTAGGCTTCTTTTCTGGAGTTATGCCTGTATCGATATATTTGAGGATCACAGCATGATCCATATTTGATCACAGTTTTATTATCCAAATTTGAAATATTCTTTTGAAACCTTATATGCAGTGAGAAATTCTGAAGAACTCATGATATTTTTCTGTCATCACAATACGTGGATGCAAATTGTCTAGAATACAGGTACCTGAGGAATTTTTTAATTCAATTTGTCACTTTTTCCTTTTTCACAGCTGGACAATGCGAGAATTGCTGCCTCAAAGACATCTCCAATGATGGAAACAATTAACTTAGTAAGTTACTGTTTGGTTTATTCAGTTGTACCCAGAATCTGTCATTAATTGTGCGAGTTCCATTTTGAGGTCACAGAAACCATTACAGAAGACTGCTGACAATTAGCTCTCTAATCTCAAAGTGTTCAAGTGAACATTTGTGAGGCGGTCTAGGAAAACCTGTCTGATGTCGCATTTGAGGAAAGTGTTAATGGCCTTGGTGAACCCGCACATTTCAACAGCTGAAGAGTACTACGTAACAGGTAAACAGAAGCAGATCAATGCACAGGCAATCTGACAGCCCTTGTTGATCATTCAGCAACTTCTGCCGGGTTTTCCTAGACCGCCACACATATTTGATAACAAGCGGATGCCGCTGCGGCTTGTTCCATTCACCGGCTCGCCATGTTTACTTTGTAGTTACATGTCTATTCCAGTGTGTGCAATATGTTGATGATGATGTATTAGCAGAGCTGGTTCCTCGTCTGACTGATCTGATTCGAAGTGGGATTGGAGTCGGAACAAAGGTGGGATAAATTTCCTATATTATTCCAAATCGTCCAAAATGTGGTAAAACTGCTGAATTTTTCCTCATTATCATCTTCATGGCAAGCTCCTCCGTACATGCAAGGTCCACTCCCTGGGCGGTATTACAGTCCAGCTGCCACAAAGTGCTCACGACTAGACATTCATATAAACCATCTCTGCTACTGTAGCTGGGCACCTTTTAATACCCTCGGCGGGGTGAGCAAATTGAGGTAAAGAGACTTAGCTAGAGCCCGGTGGTCGAGTGGTAAGCGCGCTTGACTACTAAACTGTGCAATGGGTCGACGCCGGACAAAGGCATATACAAAAAAAATTGTGAAGCAAAAATTGTGAAATATTAATTGAGGGTCCATCGGACGGGACTAAAAGCCGTGGTCCCTTGTACCTGAGTGTCTATGCCAGGGCAAGTAAAAGACCCCATGCAGGATGACTGCAGCCCGACGTGGACTCCATACCTCCGGCAGAAACCCAAGAGGGTTACGACGCCGGTAATGATATGATATGATGATAGAGTCTTACGCTGACAGTGGGGATCGAACCTGGGACTTCTGATTGCCAGCCATGGACTTGAGCCACTTCGTCATCGCAGCTCTGATATCTGCCTGATATCAGTTGAAGCATATTTCAGTATTCACGATTTTTGGACAGTTTATTCCCAGGTTTTCAGGCTAAGCCTGACATTTTGTAATAATCTCTTCCTCATTTCAGGCTGGTTGTTCCAGTTTTGTGATATCTCTCGTCCAGCAGTGCCCTAAAGATGTCACACCGTACGCTGGCAAACTGATGAGTGCCCTCCTTGCTGGTCTTGGAGATAGGAACTCGTCAACAAGGAAAGCCTATGCGTCTGCTCTTGCGTACGTTGTCAAAGTGAGTACTGGGTACATTTTCCCTCCTTTCTCCTCAAGAAATAAAGATTTCTTAAATATTAGAAGAAGTGTGTTTGAAGTGACTTTTGGAAGGTAACTTTGTCACATCAGGAATAGACCATTCTCAAATTGACGTAAACTGCGCACTTCCGCCGAAATCTCAACCACAACCTCGATCTGAATTTGAATGACGTGACGCAGACAACCCCAAGACAGTAACTTCGAAGACGTTGTGTCAGAGTCGACCATTGCTGAATCATGGATTGCGTCACGTCACCCGGTTTCAGATTGAGGTTGTGGTTGCGATTTCGGCGGAAGTGCGTAGATCTGCTAATTCGAAAGTTGTCTATAGGTTGACCATAAACATTTTAAACAAAAGTTTGGGTAATAGTATTTGAGGTTTTAAATTATCCGACAGATGGGTCATTGTGCAACATTACAAAATTATTGAGGTCAGTATGAGCATGTGAGTCGCAAGGAACAAAAGAGACTGAACTTTGCTGTCCTGAACAGGGAGGTGTCTCCTCTTGGTAGAAGTGCTCATTAATGTATATGCAAATGTTTCAATACTTCCAGGTTGCAAAGGACAGTAGCGTTGAGAAGCTGATTACAAAACTCAAAAGTTGGTATTTGGAAAAAGAAGGTGAGAATTTTAAAATATGTATTCCAGAACTGAGTGTCAAATACTGTAAAGCAAGATAATTTCGCGGCTGGAAATGTTCGCGAATCAAGAATTATAGACATATTCGTGGCAGGATATTTTCACGAGTCTCTGCCATTTTTTCAGGTTTTTTTTTTCACGGACCATATTTATCACTTGCGTGTATTTATATTCGCTACAGGAAATTTTCGCGACTCATACACTCTCGCGAAATTCGCGAAAATTTCCTGCACGCGAAATTTTCCTGCTTTACAGTACAACTTCTTTTTTTTGGACATTATGTGGCAAGGTACATGAAGGTGAAGAAAACGAAAAGGCAAATTCGAATGTATCATACAATATTTACATTTTTTTCATGTGCTTCCTGGGTAATAGATACGGTACTAAAGTCTGGCAACATCTAACTTTGACCCAATGGAATGCGGAAGTTAGGAAATTGATCGTTGGATTTTCCGCGGACCTTTAATCACACGCGGCTATTGAATACCAGTGGACAGCGCGAACAATCGGGGAACGACCACAAATGATCGACAGACAAGATTAAAAACCGCAAAGCTCTGCCACATTGCATGACTTCCGCATTCCATTAGGTCGAAGTTAGATGTTGCCAGACTTTACAAATGTGGTGTTTCTGTTACAGAGGAGAGTGCCAAAAAAGCATGTGGGTACAGCCTCCATTCTATGTCACGTGTTGCTCCAGACATACTCAAGAGACATGCAGCCTTAGCCTTGCCACTAGCTTTTCTTGCCATGCATGAGAAGGTGCCAGAAGATTCCGGTAAGTTTGTGATGTTAGGTCAAAGTCAACATTCGATTATGACAGGTATGAGTGAGAAGACACTGCAAAAGGAGTGTAATCAAGTGCAGCAAGATGCTGGAGATGCCAGATTGTGCCTCTGTGTCTCGTTTCACTTTCACTATGTAACAATTCAATTGTAATTTTTTCTTACAGACACAAATTCTGGATCTGAAAAGATTTCTATTTGGACTGAGATCTGGTTGGACTCGACTCCAGGTAGGATTTTCTGATATTATTTGAACATACATTTTGGAGAATGATCATTTACACCTTTATGGCTCCAGCCTGGGGTTGATAGGGTCCGGTTCTGCCGAAGGGTGTGTGAGCTCGTTTGATGGGGATGTGATCCTGGCCTAGATATTATGCGTAAATGACTAAGCCAGAGGCGAGGTTGGAATGAAAAGGCTAAGGTCTGTATTTGGATAAGAAGTGCGATAAATTATGTACAGATCCAAAGAAGAAAGCACAAAATTGACACACAAAGTGGTAAAATATCAAGAAGTCAACTTCCAGGACTTAGCAAATTTTCGACCCCAACCAGGGTCTTCAGGCTGGCACTTTTCCACACTAGATTTTCCACACCAGAGTCATTTCTGAAATCTAGTGTTGAAAAGTGCCAGCCTGAAGAAGACCCCGGTTGGGGTCGAAAATTTGCTAAGTCCTGGAAGTTGACTTCTTGATATTTACCAAATTATGTACAAAGGGGAGATGGACCCATCAAGGTGGGGTCAATCTCCACCAGACCTTGACAGTCAATCTAAGGTAGGCCTACAAAGGAGACGTGTATATGGAAGGGGTATGTGCGACCCCATGACTAGAGGAATGCTATGCCTTTGCAATAGTGACGTAATGCACTGCATCCAATGCGTAGTAACAATGCACAGTGTATCCGTCCGTACTCACTTTAAACCATCTTGCTTTGTGTCAAGTTTTCAAATAAGAAAATCTGCTCTTACAGGAACTGAAGCTGGTGTCCGTCTGTATCTGCCAGAAATAGTCGCCATCACTCAAACCGCTATCGAGTCCCAATCTTGGCCCACAAAGGCCCAGGCTGCCAGAGCCATGAACACCATTGCTGAGAAGTCTGGCAATAACTTGGTACAGCCTCACCTGAACGCCCTACTGACTGCTTTGATAACTGGTCTCACGGGGAGAACCTGGGACGGAAAAGAGGCTTTACTGCAGGCTGTGGCTACTGTCTGTAAAAAGTGCAAGTAAGTGACTTAAGGCACCTACAGTACAGGTCACAATTGACATCCCATTCGCATGCAACAACTCACGAGCTATGTTACGCGTAACTTACGAGGTGAGTTACGCGGTGAGTTACGCAAATTTCGCTAGCTACGCAGTGATTTACGAGGCGAGTTACGTGATTTTGGCAAGTTACGCAGTGAGTTACGCGAAACCAAAGCCGTGAGTTACGCGTAACTTACGAGTAACTTACGCGAAGCCATAGGGATATGTCAATTGTGACCTGTACTGTATCCACTTGAGAGTTTTGTTATGTTGAGGTTAGACACAGTGTTGAGATCAGACACAAGGACCACTCCTTAAACCACTCCTTGGTTGGTATTTGGCAGTCTTTCTGACCAATCAGAGTTAAGCCCTGTCTCCACTTGGCTTGCTAATCACCGCGAGTCACCGGGAGTATACGGTACTTGTGGTGACTCGGCTGGTGATCCACGGTGGTTCGCGGGCCAAGTGGAGACACGGCACCTCGAATGATCGCGAGTAGAAATGCCCACGAACACCCCACCGGCGTTCCTGGGCACTCGCGGTAGTTTCCAACGTGTTGAAAAAATCGGGGAGCAAGCACGCTGCCCGCAGGTTGGCGGGCATACCGCGAATAGTGGAGACACCTTCCCGGGGATATCGGCGGTCAGTGGCCGCTGGCGTGGTGACCCGGATGTAGTTGATCAGAATAAGGTCACCTATGTCTGTTTTCTCTCTTCCAGAACAACGATGCTTGACTGTCGAGAAAATAATGGTTACCTTACTGTGGAACAGGTAAGAAAACCTGATTACTACAGGAGGCAGAGTGTCCGGGGAAATCTTGCTGTGTTAAAGAAATTCTCCCTCTCTATTCCTAGACTGAGGCACTCAGTCTCTGTAATACGTATGCACGAACTACACAGCATTACAGAGACTGAGACCAATATCGACAATTTTTGTTACGAGAATACTGACCCAGCTGGTACCAACGCTGATTGGTCGATTCTGAATCCAGATGTTACAGCCAAGCTGATTGGCCATATAAGGGGTCACATATAACGGCGCTCTATTGCAAGATCATGTGAGTGACGCCAGCCGTGTGCAAAGCAGCATCACAAAAGTTTTAGACGTTGCAGCCAGATCCTCGGTGGGGAGACCGAGGGTCTGGCTGCAGGAGATTACTCTATTGCATGAAGAATGTGTCCAACAGGGATTGAATCCAGAACCTCAGCGGTGACAAGCCCAGTGTTTCACCTGCACCACTCTGACAACCCTAGTCGAGTGTAATCATATCAGGATTAACTCTTTCACTGCCAGAAATCACGTATTTTGTACCCCTTTTGCCCCCAAAATTGACCAGAAATAAGTAAGATACACACACAAAATTAGGCTCAAAATGTTTTTTATCATCCCACCTTTCAGTAGAAAACATCAAAATGACTGAAGTTATTCCAGTAAAACTTGCCAGAAATGATGTTTTGCACCAAAAACTACGATTTTTTACCCCCAAAAGGAGCACAGCACACCCCTCCCCAACCTCTTGGTCACAAAAACCACAAATTCTGATGGTCCAAAGTGAGAGAAAGTGAAAGAAACCAGTGGAATGCATAGGAATAACATTAGTGATTGGTGAGACATCTGATGGTCATCTACTGAACTAAAGTTGAAAAACGTTGATCGACGATCTTTGGCAGTGAAAGAGTTAATACCAATAATAACCAAATAATAACCATACTTTATTAATACCAATAATAACCAAATAATAACCATACTTTGCAATGAAAGAAAACTTAATTGGTAAAAAACTACAAATATCGATTGATTTTTTTCAGGTGCTTGATGCTGTGTTCAAAGAGTGTAAAAAGGAAAAGATTTCCTATAAGATGAGAGCTACGGAGAGTTTTGCCATCATCCTGGAGGACTATGAAATCGATCGATTTAAAGAACTTTTTGAAATATTGGAGCCCATGCTGAACAAGGTAAGTTTGGTTACCGACTCAAGGGTAATGCCAAACTTGACGCTAGGTGACGATATCTGAGAATATCACCACTAGTATCGACGCTAGGTTTCCATCTTGAAAAGTAGTGCGCACGCGGAGCGAACAGTAGAAATTATTCTATTTGTAAAGCAGTTACCCATCACGTCGTTTTCTACGCTTACAATATAGATCGTTGAAGATAGGTGTATAAAGGTACATGTATAGAGTGATACAAACATCGGTGGAGTAGATATAAAGTAATAATAAAGTTATTCTGTTTCATTTTCAACAAGATAAATACTGTTTTCTGCAAATAATACCATTTTGAAAAAGAAGTTCGCGTCACGTTATAGACCAGCCCGCCGACGATGACGTCAAGATTTTCAAGATGGCGATCTAGCGTCAATGGCAGTGTTAACATTTTTGTCCAAGTATCAAAAAATTTCAACGCTGCATGGAGTATGGGGTAATGCTCAAGGAATTAACGGTGCCTATCCATCAACCATGTGTAGCGGTTGAGTTTTGCGCCAGAACCCCATGTTCTAACAGGGGACCCCGCAGGTAGCGTGATTGAAACGTGCGCCTTGCGCATGCGTAGAGGGAGCCATGCCGGCTTCGTAGGGACGCAAGTCTCCCAGCTGTCACTGCTAAAATAAATAGATTTATACGACATCAAGTGTTCTCTTCGTCTGTCGGCCCCAATACTAGTGGCGGTCACCCTCGCCGCCACACATGGGAAGGTTTTCTCGCAGAAGTTGGCTCACAATATGCCACGGGTTTGGGATAAAATTTGAGGCGCACCTAACAAAAGTGACAAAATAAACGTCTGCACTGAAATACCACATTCTTATAATTGACAGAAGAAATCTGAAGAAGATGAAGACATTGAAAAGACAGTCAGATTAGAATTTCACGAGAGCAGTATGGAGAGTTTAGGGAGAGCCTGGCCAAAGACACCTCTAACACAAGGTAGGACCCTGAATAGCATCTCCCTTTATCCTCTAGAGAGAAGACGCACAAAAGTCAACACAACGTATAATAATGAATAGGAAGTCAACTTCCAGAAATTCACAAATTTTCGACCCCAACCGGGGTCTTCTTCAGGCTGGAACTTTTCCACACTAGATTTCAGAAGAGACTCGGAAGAGTCTCTTCTGCACACTAGATTTCAGAAGAGACTCTTCTGAGTCTCTTCTGAAAGAAGAGACTGAAGTACGTATTAAAGCCCCACTGTATTGAATGTGAAAAACACAAATCATTGCCGTGATTCTCGACATCAGTGCACGACGTCAGTGTAGTGTAAAATGTACTACGCTCCATCTGAATACATTGGAGCTCTCCCTGTCCTTTTTACTAATGTGTGCTGAAAACTAGGCCTTGATTCTCTGAAGTAGGTATGAGGCAAGCATTTTGGGGACCTACAAGAGGCCATGAGACCTCTGTGTGCACTCTCCTAACATTTTGAAAATATCGTAAAATTCAATACTGTGGGGCTTTAAGCATCTGTCTTTTTGTTTCACATGCGTCGCGTCAAATCAGGTATTAAGTCACACAAAAGACAGACAATACGCCTAGGCCTACTGAAATTGACAAAACGTTGGTCTCAACCAGCAGTGTTCTCCAATGTTGCACGGTTTGACTCAGCAGTACAACATGCCACAGGAATTTTGAATGTGTAATGCTATTCTCATTGTGAAGGGGAGTCGGGGGGAGGGGCTTACTGCAGGAAATTTGACAAAAGAGAACTGAGATGCAATATCCTGCATTTCAGAGGTTTAAAAGGTCTTGGACTTGTTGTGTGGAAGCAATTTTTGGCCTAAATGTGAATTTTTCACATGTTGGCTGGACAAAACAACTAGATTTTGACTTGGCTGTCAAGCATTTTGATTCGGTGGGAAGGGCACAACTGGATTTTGACTCGTATGTCAAAAATTTTGACTTGGTGGCAGGTAGGCAGTAAATAGGAGTTGGAGAACACAAACCTGCCAACTTCAGAGTGACTTGCCGGTACGGTACTCGTTTTGTGGTGACGGGTCACATATGGGTAGAAAATGGACAGAAATAAAAAATAAACAGATACATGTACAATGTTTCATGACTGAGAGAACGGTGTCATCTCATTTCGCCTAGTCCTATTTCGCCTAAACCTATTTGAGAGAACATCATTTGTGCCCTTTCACGACTGTTCCAATGGCACTACGGAATTATTTGCCCGACAGAGCAACTTCTTAAAAGCTTGCCTCATATCTTTATTCCGCCATGCATAAATGATAGGATTTAGCAAGCTGTTGTAACAGGCCAGTGAATAAACTGCTATGAATGCTGTCCTGTTGACAAAGTCCTCTGAGATACGGTAAATAATCACAACAAGAATCAAGGGTAACCAACAAATAATGAATCCACCGACGACAATAACGAATGTCTTTACTGATCTGTAATCTGATTTGACCCCCATTACTTCATCCAACGGACGGTTCTCGCGCAAAATTCTCCTCTCTTGTTCTCGTGCTACAATAAGTAGCTGTGAATACAGAATAACCTGCACGATACTCATGACAATTAGGTAACAAAGTGTGAAGACTTTATTCCACGGCATAACGATTTCACGAACTGTGCAATCTTTGATTTTCCATTCCGTTCGTCCTGCCGGCAACAGCATTCCACCCGTTATTGAAATGACCCAAATTACGATTAGAGTATTTCTGACTCTGCGTGGTGTCATGTAATCGTGGTAACGAAGTGAGTAATTAATTGCGATGAATCGGTCGGTAGCTATGCACGTCATGTTTAGGATCGAAACGTACACGGAGGTGACTCTCAGAACGAAGACGAAAGAGCACATTACTATATTAGATGAATTGAAGGAAGAGATCAGGTTATAGATGATGAAAGTAAGCATCGCAATTCCCACCAATGAATCCGCGACCGCCAGGCTACAGATGAAAATGTACATATTTGTGCGAAATGAAGGAAATTTTGCGACTATTGCTATAACTAGTCCATTGTTGAAGAGGATACCTACTGCTCCTAGAAAAATGATAAGAGACATCACAATTTGCATATGGATGCTGTTTTTCATGTTGTTGAAAACTGTGTTTTCGTCGGCGATGCCAGATTCATTTCCTCCTAGGCTGGTATCATTCATTCTTCAACCTTTTGTGATCTTGCCTCCTTTTCTCAAAATGTCCAATCTTTGTTTAGCATTTAAGCAAGAATCTATTTATTGCTTCGTAGTGCTTAATGCGAATTGAGATCTGGAGTCACAATCCTTGGCTCAGTTGGAATCGTCCCTTTTTAACAAGCTTGGTCCAGTGATGTGCATTACCTGTAAAAATATGTAAGGTCATCTTTTTTATTGGTGGTGCTCACAATTTTACTAGGCCCTAGTATTGAAGGTATTTGAGGCCAAGAATGGGGGTATTTTTTGTGTGCTTCCCTGATCACAGAATGTAATCAAACATAACCCTATAATACCCCCATTCTGAGCCTTAAATACCTTCATACTAGGGCCTACTAAAATTCTGAGCACCACCAATAAAAAGGGTGACCGTACAGTATGTAAATTATATGGTGACCGTACAGTATGTAAATTATATGGTGACCGTACAGTATGTAAATTATATTGTATTTTTCTATGGGGACGAATTTTCTGGGGACGAATTTTCCTCAGGGACGAATTTACCTCAGGGACGAGTTTTCCGGAGACCAATTTTCCGGGGACAAATTTTCTGGGGACGAATTTTCCTAGAGCCGCCAAAGTCAAAGCATTATTATCCCTTTTTAGCTCACTTGTGAGCTATAGCCATCACGTGGCGTCCGTCGTCCGTCGTCGTCCGTCGTCGTCCGTTAGCAGGGCACGTTTTGTAACCAGGAATGACTTGCCCCAGATGTTCGCTCATCCTCTCTCTCTGTCATTACACTATGTCAACGAGTGGGCACATGGTCCATGGACCATTTCATTTCAAGGAGTCAGTTTGATCCAGTTTGAGGCCAGTTCACTTACTTTTTGTACCATGAAAAGGGAAGAACAGTACAGGGCTTGGTATATCAGTCTTTGCTCTTTGAGCATGACGTTTTTTGAGATACAGCAGCACACAAAATTGGTGATATTGTATCGTGTAAGTCCTTAAATTTTACAACTTTGGTACCATGAAAGTCCTCAAAAGGTCCATGAAATTTTACAGCTGTGTGGTGGAGGAACCCTGCAGGTCACACGGCTTTTTCACGGTACAAAAAACAAGTGAACTGGCCTCGAACCGATTCCGTGTAAAAAGGGCTATTGGGCCTGATGATTATATGAAAGAGGCCATCTCAAGCTACTCATGTTCCTCACTTGGATGGAGTCTTTTACCATGTTTTCTTGCCCTTACAAAGGCACTAGGTACAGGGCACCACTACTAACTGTCCCAAGTGATGGACATGAAGAGTTGTGGATGGTTCCCACATGGCCCAGGCTGGATTTCAACCCCGTCACAGAATTCCTCCTTAGAGACAAAGGAAAGTTAACCACGGGTGATTATCCTGCGGGTAAACGCTGCCGATCAAGCAGCGTACAAGGTAGCAACACAATTGTTTTCTAGGCCCTTAACCTGAATAACTATGAATTTACACGCGTGTTGGCCTAATCGCACTTCGTAAATACGGCCCACACTTTTTCCCCAAATTGAATGGATTTATTGAACATACCTTCTGCTCTTCTTTCTGTCTTGTCTGGTGCGCTTTGTACCAATGTTGTTTGCCACTGATCCACCCACACTCACAACCTTTTCCTCAGGTGTCTATGATCCTGAGGTGTTTTTGAGTTGTTAGTGAAGCTAATGGACACGGTGTTCAACAACTGTTTCTTCCTGTTACATTGGTTATGCAATAAAAATTAGGCCCCTACAGGAGGTAATAATATTTGATAAAATATGCCATTTCTGTAGAAACAGCGAGTATTGTTAAGGATTGTCTGGCCTTTGAGATTGCAAACAATTTATTAGCCCGCAAGGCCCAGCAGGGCTTACGCTGTGGTTGGGGTCATTGAGTGGTGGTCTGTCGTGCGTCAGTCCTGATGATTATATGAAAGAGGCCATCTCAAGCTACTCATGTTCCTCACTTGGATGGAGTCTTTTACCATGTTTTCTTGCCCTTACAAAGGCACTAGGTACAAGGCACCACTACTGACTGTCCCAAGTGATGGACATGAAGAGTTGTTGGTGGTTCCCACATGGCCCAGGCTGGATTTCAACCCCGTCACAGAATTCCTCCTTCAGTAGATGCTGAACCCCGTTTCACACTAGTGTCACATTTCAAATTTTCTGAATAAGTAGTTTGAAAGCCGCAAGCCCTCAATTGGCACATTCTAAAAATTTGATGAAACATTAAATTGTGGAGCGGGCTTCAAAACACACAGTTTTTTCCCAAATTGAATGGATTTATTGAACATACCTTCTGCTCTTCTTTCTGTCCTGATCACTCTGGTGCACTTTGTACCAATGTTGTTTGCCACTGATCTACCCACACTTACAATATTTTCCTAAGGTGTCCATGAACCTGTTTTTCAATGATAGTGGGTGTTCTTGAGGTGTTAATGAAGCTTCTCCATGGACACAGTGTGGACACGAGAGTATTTTCCCTGTCGAGGGAGAATTTTATTCTCTGCCTTGTTCAGCACAAAATCGTCATACGAGCTAGGCAGAAAATAAGATCACGCATTTTATTTTCTC
Source organism: Notospermus geniculatus (assembly GCA_002633025.1). Lineage (NCBI taxonomy): Eukaryota > Metazoa > Nemertea > Pilidiophora > Heteronemertea > Lineidae > Notospermus > Notospermus geniculatus. Next base: position 90,288 of record NMRB01000715.1, read on the forward strand.
ACTTCATTTTAGCAAATCAAATCGTCTTTGATCTTTCAGAGCAATACTTCGTCAACCTGAATAAACTTCTTGTGATGATGTTGGCGAGTACGTGGAAAGTGCAAGTTGCTTCTTTGAAGGCGTCTTACAAAGTGTGGGACAGGTGAGAAGTGTGAAATGTGCAGGGTACCCTGCAAATGCCTCGGTGAAATCTTGCATATTAAATATAGGGCCGTATTCTAGAAGCCTCCTTATGTCTAAGGTTTACCCTTAGCTTATTGTTTGCAGGGCAGAATACAAAAGCTTAAAGTGAACCTTAGAGTTAAGGAGGCTTCTAGAATGCGGACCATAGATTTAAGTGAGATAAATATGCTACCGGTAGATGCATATTTCTTTTAAAGACTCATATTCAGCAGAAAATTTTCCCAAATTTTGTTCATATTTTGTATTGATTGCACAAGGTAGGACACTTTTCTTGAGTGACAGTGCTTACTGCTGAAAAAAAGTAACTTGTTTTGGGGCAGTAAAAAGTGAGGTTAAGAAATTGAATGATTAACATAACAATAGACAATTCTCAAATTAGCAGATCTGCGCACTTCCACCGAAATCTCAACCAGAACCTCGATCTGAAACCGGCTGATGTGACACCATCCATTATTCAGCAATGGTCGAGTCTGACGCAACGTTTTCAACATCACTGTCGTAGGGTTGTCTACGTTACATCATTCAGTTTCAGACCGAGGTTGTGGTTGAGATTTCAGTGGAAGTGCACAGATCTTTGTCATTTACGTCAATTTGAGAACAGTCTGTACCAAAATTTTAGCATTCAAATTCACACCCCAGGACAGACGTATGGATGGAGGTGACATCCTTGTCGTATCATTAACTTTTTCTTCCTCTCTATTAAAGCGAATCGATAGCGGATTTTGTTTACATTTGGCTGGTGTTTGTAAACACAAAATTCAGCCAATCAGAATGCACGAAAATTTCTTTGTTGACATTCTGGAGAAGTTTGTTTACATTTTTTCCCGAAAATTCGTCCCCTTTCAAACTCTATTTCTAAATCAAATTTTTTCGCTTTCGATTCGCTTTAACTGACAACAGCTTTAGAAAATAGGAGCTTCAGATGAACGAATTTGGGTACAAAACTAATGATTTCAATTCAATATTTATTTGATTGTTGGACTTGTTCTCTTGTCTGTGAAGCCATCGTTTGATATCATAAAGTGCTTCTACGATTTCTTCCTTTCCATATAGGCTACATGGTGGTCAGGAGAAACAGAACATCCTGCTGGATATGTGCTCCCATATGATTCCCGCTGTCTGCCAATGCCTCTGCGATCCCAAATACACATCTGTACGGACGGAGGCGGTCACCGTTGTTGACAAGATCATAGATAAACTAACAGGTACAAACCTATTGAAAACCGCCAGGATTGCTAAAGTATTTACTGTAAACCGTGAAATTTTCGCGTGCGTTTTATTTTCGCGGTCATGGGCCGAAACGTGAACTTAAACAGCGCGAAAATACAAACCCTTATGCATTTTCCATTGAATTATGAAGGTAAACGCAGAAATTAGTCTTCGTGGTTTTCAAAAATGATAAATTCGCCAACTTTTAGCGCCGCGAAAATTTCACGGTTTACAGTACTGTGGAACCTCTCTATTAACACGTTGACTGCCATGGCTAAAATATAATTTTATCCGCCATTGCCATGACTACCAGGCCTATTTCAAGTTATTTCATATTGCCAACTACGAGTCGTAGCTGTACTGTACGCCCTCTAGCGTGTTCCCATACATCTGGTCAATCCCCACTGCCAGTATGATCATTGGAAGGCTCTTTGTCATTGCCAAGCTTATCAACATTAAGAGATAATGCATTCGCCCTGCTACGAGTATACTCATAGCTGGCAATGGGGAGGACATCTGTGACTCCGAGTATACTCGTAGCTGGCAGTCAACATGTTAAGGACACCTTCGGGACTGGTAGTTGCTGTCCTTAATTGAGAGGTGTCCTGATTACAGAGGTCAAAATCAATAGAAATGGTCAATTTGGGACTGAACTTTGGTGTTCTTAATAGAGAGGTGTCCTCCTGACAGAGGTGTCCGCTAAGAGAGGTTCCAATGTATTGGTAGCTTGGCGTACTAAAGCTGGGGACACACTGCCCTTGTGGCTACCTTGTGGTGTTTGAACGAAATCATGATGTGTGGTGGAGCTACAAGCCTTGAGTGTGTAGAGAACCATAGCCATGCCGCAACGATTTCATGCTGGCGTTCGGTGGTGCAGCCATAATGAGGAATAAAAAAATGTGATATTTGCTGCCGTCGTTAGTTTGGAGATGACGCTGGGAAATAAGGCGCTGATCAAAAATTTTAGCCCACAATGTGGCAACCTTAAAGTCAGGAGATGATTCTGAAAATCTTCTAGCAGGGATTGAAGGCTCAATTTCTTGAAAAAAGTCTTTTGAAGGCATATCGTCTGCTCGTGTCACTAATAATTTAGTTCATTTTCATTCTTCGTTTGCTTGCAGATTTCGACATGATCAAGTTAGTTCCCGAAGATGACATATCCAAACTTTACAACTCGTTAGATTCCATGCCCAAGGCAGGCGAACCAGGTATTGAGGATAGGATCAACATAACCAAGGCGAAACTCTCAAGCTGCCGTGATGTGGAAATGAAAGACACCAAATGAGGAGCTTGTAAGGATCTGGGCCACGTTGCATAACAAAACATCTTGGACCCGTTGATCGGAATTAATGTGGCACTATCTTGGCATTAGGCCTTTCTACACGGTGCGGGTTCGAGGAAACCTACCTCCACCCTCCTCGGGCAGTTTCGGTTCAGGATGGATTAATCCCTTTTACACGGTGCGGTTCGGTAACTCGCCTCGATCTAGTTCGAGGTTGGTTCGTTCAAATTTGTGCCTCTAGATGGCGCGTATCAACATTTACAGTTATCGTAAGTAAAAAATATCCTGGAAATAATCACTAAAAATCGATAAACTATGCTTCTGACAGCACGAGCAGTGCTTGAGAAATCTCGCGGGTGATTTCTTCACAGGTAACTTTCAGCAAGAACGCGAGTGATGTCACTCAGGTAGCGTGCTCAATCCTGCACGAGGCCGCTGGAGATCGGTTCGCTTTTACACGAGAGAATAACCGGCCTGCATCTACCGCCACCGTCCCGAGACTCGCGCGGAGAACTGAACTGACCCGAGGAAGGTGGAGGTCAGTTGGTACACGGGGAAAAAATAACCGAACCCTCCTCGATCAGGAACACACCCGCACCATGTAAAAAGGCCTAGTGAGTTTTCGCTGTGGGCTGGTTAGGTGTTGTTTAACGCTGATTCACCTGTTGTTTGAGTAGGCTTTAACAATGGAAGAAATGCTTTGGTGTTGTAGACCAATCGGGCCATTGCAAAGACTCACTATTATATTTCACTGACAAAACACCATTAGATGTTGTGCTGCAGCACTTTTAAACAACCCAATCCTGTGAACACAACATGATTTAAATGCTACCATAGCCTTTATGAATGTGAACAGTTTCAGTCATTGCTGAACCTCCATAATAAGATGCTATGGTCCATAACGAACATGAAATGAAAAAGAGATTGCTTTCAAGGATGGTAGAAACCAGTCCCCAGTTATCATCTGAAATATTCTTGGGTAGCACGTCAGACGCTTGTCTTACTGACTCCTTGTTTGGTAGGAGACTTGTGTAGAATGCAGCACCGAGAGTGAGCTGGAATGCCAGTTATAAAGGTGGCTATTTTGAGGTTATGTTCTATAACATATGGATTTTCTGTGATACTGACTGTAGAGAAACGGCCAACAGTTTTCAAATGCCTTTATTTATAGAAATGTGTATAAAGCTTTGGTGGCTGTATCTCTCGCTTTCTGTTGGTCTCCCTTGCCGTTTCTACGTGTACGATGGACTTTTCCAAGAAGGTAGTGGCCTACCAGTTCTCCCACATGATGTCGTGTCATTGTCCAAGCATGATATAACACTACCAAACACATCCTCTCAGACAATTATTTTACCTTAACAGGGTTCTCCACTAGTGTTAACATTTCAGGGCTTCTAGATTTCGAATTTTTCTGGGTGAGGCCCCCACTGAGGACGCATGTGCGGCAGTGGCTTCCGATATCAGTAACCGTTTGACGTCACCAGCGCCCGGTCTGTTTCAAACCCTGTGGAGAACCCCGCTTAACTTTTGTGCCCATGACCCACTTGACGAGCTTAGGATGCCAGTGGCCATTGAATGGTATTAAGCTTCTGACATAATATGGTGAGAACTGTTAGACCACCATCTTTGCTGGAACGGTATATACCGGTACCCAACACCTACTATACATGGATTATCCAACAAAACTGAAGGTACATGTATGGCGTAGGTTTCAGTTTGCGGTTTCAATGTTAAGTTCTAGATTTGGACATCTGTTTTTGAATATTACAAAGGGAAGGTTTGAGTTTCTTACTTTTACTTGAGTTTTTTTTTCAAAGGTAACAAGGATAAAATTTCAGATTATTCAGAAGTTTTTTGTTATGCATGGGTGACTAGTCCGTGTGGATGACTGACTAATACATTATGGCATGTATGGTTGTTGCAAACCTGAAATCAGTATTTCTCATTCTCCTCCGAGATCCCAATTCGACAAGAGGTAATTTGATGTTCTTTTTACATTGAAAAATGTATGTGATCTTCGAAAGTTGTGATTTGCCTGCGGCATTGTCAAGTCAGAATGTTGGCTTGGTATCACTTTTGTTGGTTATGGTCAGCAGGGCCTTCCTTTCCAACTTCCTGACAGTCAATCCTGGTGGCCGCCAGAGGCACACAAAGTTTATTCAAGCTCCAAAGAGGCGAGCCTCAGCCAGGGCGGCCTGGGGAAAAATTTGAAGAAAAATTTGGATTCCAGAAGCCCTGAGATGCAATTTGTTTCCAGGCTTCTAGTTAATGATTTCTGTGAGACTTGGCAGTGGAATTTTCAAGCACGGCGTCAAATTTTCCAGCATAGTGGCAAATTTCAAGCATGGCGGGAAGCAACACTACGATGTGGAAACCTGAGGGTGCACCATGCTTGTTAGTGGAGTTCGAAGGCTCTGGTCAGATTAGGAAGTGGCGGACACCACAGTTGTGTGGTATCTCTCATTTGCTCCGGTGCAAAAGTTATACTGTAATTTAAATGGTTTACTTAATAAATTTGCTCAGTGCAAAAACAACTGAACTCGTTACTTGATTACATGTATGGTCACCACATACGCTTTTGTTATTGATATCTGGTGATCCATGATCCATGGATACGTGCATTCAGGATTCCTGGAAGTGAGATTGAAAGAGCGGGTTGTACAAAAACACCCACGCAGCTCACGTGCCGGGCTTCCGACACGCATCATCTGGTTTTCATCAGTTCAGCACCAGAAATCAAACGGTGAAGGGCGATTTCTCGATTTTTACACACTTACCCACGGGCATCCTCAAAGTAAATTTCTGCTTGAACGGACCAAATTGTCACTTGCCCGACGGTTATATTTCTATATTTCATTGAAAGATACATTTTATTTCGGTACTTGCCCACGGACAAGTACTCAATGACTTTGAGCTTGCCCAGGAGTTTTTCTGATAGTCCCGGGTGCCTGGGTAACCAATTTATCGAGCACGTAGACTAGTTCCTGTCTTTCACACCCCACGTCTGTGGCACTACTAGAAATATAAAACTAAAACAACGTCTCTACAAAAATTATTTTATTTGATAAAATAAAACATGTCCATGTGATGTTAATGGAGATAAATGATCAAAGAGCAGCTGTATCATACCGGTATACAGCTCTGGAAAAAATTATTATATCACCTCTGTTATTCTCTCTCATTTCCCATTAGGTCCCACAAAACCGTTTACCGGTATTCACCCTTTTGTGCCACATTGTATTCAGTTTACTTATTACTTTGTAAAAACAGGACTTCAGTCGTAATTATAAGCATAAACTCTGCTGCTATAAATGCTGCTCGAAGAATTCAGGTATGATTAGAAGCGAATGTGAAGTGGACAGCTGTCTGCACAGTAAATGTATGCACTTCACGTTCTTAATTTTAGTCAGAACTTTTGACAAGGTCTTCTGACAGCTCCATTGTTTCTTGTTATGGGAAGTCAGTTTCTATGTTTGATATTTCTCTATGTCTTGGTGGAGTTTGAGCAATTTAACAAACACAATGGCCGATTTTCACAAAGCGCGTTTAAGACTTAGACGCGTGCAACTTCACTAAATGCACGCACTTCCACCATGCATTTGACGAAGTTACACGCGTCTAAGTCTTAAACGCCCTTTGTGAAATCGACCCAATAAGTCAGTATTTACATGTACAGAATGATTGGAGAGTTTGTGGGACCTATTTTAATGGGAAATGAGTGAGTAAACCAGAGGTGGTCTGATAATTTTTTCCAGAGCTGTATACCGGTATGCAAGTGTGAAGGAGACCAATTCTGGACAAATAAAGATTCATGCCTTAGAAATCTCATTGATGAAACAATAAATGAAAAAAAACACCTTACAATAGTATCCGACTCTATCAACTTTTAGGAACCCGAGGATTCATCAAAGAATTTCTTCAATACTTCCAATGATTTAGCTCGATGTGAGATGGTGTTTTTGATGTCTTTTGGCAGTTCAGCATAAGTCTTATCATAACCATTCGGCTGGAAGCACGGGTCCCATCCAAAATCGCGTGGTCCACGTGGGTCTACTATTTCTCCATCACATCGTCCATGGAAGAGTTTAACCTCGCTGTTTGGTTGTCCATCGGAATATGCAAATGTGCATAATGCATATGCTGATTTGTCTTCAAATCCATTTAGTAATTTATAGAGACCTGCAAAGAAAGTAAGCTACAGGTAAAACCATTTAAAAAACCTCTTGAGAATTCAAAATCTTGATGATTGCCTACAGCAATGACAGATTATAGGCCCTAAAGCAAAGCTATTCTTTTATGCAGTGATAGGAGAAAGAGTGAACTGAAGTAGGCCTACGAAGGATATTTTTACTATACATGTGCTGAATGCCACATCACAATTTTTTTTCTACCTGAGTGTTAAAAAAATTAAAAGCTGTAGTACCGGTAGTTAGTAGGCACTATAGATCGTTGCATTTGATTGGGAACAACGTCTCCAAGCCAAACCCAATCAAGGCACAGCGTCATGTCAGTGTTGGCAAGGCCAGCGCCCATACCTTCTCCTGTCAGCTACATCGACGATGTCACTGACATCTCATGTGGGTTTAGTAAACTTTTCAGGTCAAACTTTTAGATTTCCAATAGATTCCCAAATTTTTATGGCTGTCATAAGCTATCCACTGGTATGTTTAATTGGTGGGAGTGAGCAAGGGATCTGGCAAATATAACAAGTTAAAAAGGGCATGTGTGGTCAAATTCTCGTGAATATTGATCCCAATTAAATGCATGGATCTATACTTCTAATGCTACTACTCCACACCTACCTTCTGGTTTAATTGCCTTCAGGAACCATTTAATGTACGGACCAGGCATTCCTCCCAGGGCATTGAAACACAAACAGGTATCTTCTGTCATCACAGGACCTTTTACGTGTAAAGCAGCTTCTTTGCACTTAGCGATGCAGACCTCATCCGGTGTACCTTGATACTCCGGCAGATCTATGTCCTCGGCGACAATCTGCAGAAAAGAACATGATTGTGATAGGTCAGAATAACAGCTTGGTGCTCAATAAAACTTTGACTCAAAGTGACAAGGGGTGGATACGAATGAAGCTTTTTTTTGGTACAAAAAGTTATTTTTCACTTGTGCAGCAGAAAGGCAGTACCGGTACCGGTACCGTACCGTAAAAACGGTTTGAGCGGCCTTAACAGCTTGTAACAGCGCTAGGCCTAGGCCTATATATTCAGTATTACCTTTCTTCATTAATAATATCAGTATCGGTAGGCTACGACTACGAGGTACCAGTCCACACCCAAGCTACCGTACCCATTCTAGCTGCAACTTGTGAGGGTCATGATATGAGAAGAAGAATTGTCCAATGAGCCCCCAGAATTCCAAGGTAGGCCTATTGGTAGGTGAAAATGTCTATGATAGGCTATGTAGCTAGCTTGCTCTGTTTGAGATGTCAAATTAAATCTACTAACACGATATGGGTTATTTTTCCCAATAATTTTCTCAACTTCTTCAAGTTTCTTGGCGTTTCCAGTTACAAACTTCACAATCTTTGAAGATGCCATTCTCGTGTCCCAAGTCTGCTTCTTTGATCCTGAAAATATGATGAATATTTTTATGTGGGGAAAGTTGATGCAATGGCTGGTATTCATAAAAGTTAGCAAATGCTTTTTTACCCGGTACCGGTACTTAAGATTTGCACAGCGAAGTCCAATGTAAATGTACCGGTACTCGAAAACTTGACGTAAAAGCATTGCTAGCTTTTATGAATATCAGCCAATGCTAAGATACAGTCGAACCTCTCTATTAAGGACACCTCTGGGACTGACAAATGCTGTCCTTAATTGAGAGGTGTCCTGATGACAGAGGTTGAAATGAATAGAAATGACCAGTTTGGGACTGAACATATTGATGTCCTGATTAGAGAGGTGTCCTCCTGGCAGAGGTGTCCGTTAAGGGAGGTTCCACGGTATATTTATACCGGTATATGAAATGAATGGAGACCAAATGTGACCCGGCATGACAAAATGAGTCGGAATGCGCACATAAGAAGACCCAACATGTCCAAGGTGACCCCAACGGTTCGCTGATTTCAGGATTGTCTGCCTATTGTGAAATTTGACTTCGTCGATTTCTGTGGTTGGTGTGTGGTTCCACCTTCGGTCTTCTTCTGTGCGACTTCCGACTCATTTTGCTGTGCCGGGTCACAAATGAGTAGTGGTAGCCTACATTGTACATTTAGAGGTCTGAAATGAACAATCCTGCAGGCACCAATTTCAAGATTTTCGCCAAGAAACTGACACAGATAAAAAAATCACCGGCATTTCTTACCGGTACTTTTCTATTGTCTAGAAGTGGCGCAACATGTTTTGAGTTTTTTCATTTTGATTTTTTTACATTTTAATCCGTGAATCCATGCAGGCCGGGCTGCTTCTTCTTGGCAGCGAAAATTCCCTGAAACTTCGATAACTAATTTCACTCAGCCTGTCTATTCTTTACCTCTGAGCTATGTGAACGGGAAAGTATTTAATAACATATTTCATCTTTTATGTGACTGTCCCTGTGAGCAGGGACTTCGACAGGGGGGATTATAAAACTCCCCAGTGCCCTCTGTTTCACATGGGCAAACACTATAATGACGTCATTACTATCTTACCACTGACTGACGTCACAAATGAAATCGCAAAGCCCATGATAGTCCAAATCGCAGTGTCAATCAGCAATCAGCATCGGTTAAAAACCTTATATTGACGCTCAAAACTGAAAGACAACGCAAAATACCAGTTCTTACTTCGTTTACCTATTCTTAGGCTGGAGTGGGTCTACTTACTAAGCTGAAAAACGGCACAGTTGCTTGATAAGTCGTCTGAAATCCTGCAGCGCTCGCTGAAATTGTGCACGTGGAATCGCAGCGCCACCTATTGGAGATTGAAGGAGAACCAACATGGCTGTTCAGGATCAAGAACTCCAAGCTTTATCCCAGTTTTTGGGTGTCAATCTCAAGAAGTACAAATTGAAATTTAATGATAAGGTGTGTATGAAATAATAAAGTGATTCTCAATCATAGAATGGGCATTTCGTTCCCGGTATATTGTGGGATCATTCATAAATTAGGCCTAATGATGAATGAGATAGGTGCAGTGTTTAAAAACGGCTTTCACTTTCATATTCTTTCACAAGGCAGTCAATCAGTATTATCAGCAACCGACTCTTTGATTTTCAGGTACCACAGATCAGCAATGATAAAACCACAATCACTGGACATGGAACAGTGAGCCGGTATCTGGCAGGTGCATCAAGCAAGAATCTCCTGGGTAGGTAAGCTTAGCTTAGGCACATGCGAAAGTCTTCAGAAGGGGAAAACGTCCTCACCCCAGGCCACAAATGTAGACGGTGCAGCTATAGTGACAGTAGCCAACTGTAGGTTGACCTGGGACGAGGATATTGTTTTCCCCTTGCTTTTGAAGACATTGGCAGGGGCAGGGTTTCATACAGTGGGGCGGGGGGGATTTATCCCCTGCATGGATTTGAGATTCAATCCCAATTTGGGATGGTGATATCCCCCATCAATTTTGCAGAGAAATTTTTTTTTAACACGGTGTAACCAGTCAGGTGTTTTCAGCCAAATTGTTCCTGGGGCCCCCATCCCCCTGCC
>NMRB01000715.1:100900-117350 GCA_002633025.1 Notospermus geniculatus
ATATTCTTTGGTTCACGGGCGCCTCTTGTGTGAACTCAGGTACGGAGGGCGAAATAAAAATAAAATAAAAATCCTGTTTTGGCTTTTTTTAAATTTTGCGGTCTTGTTTTGTCCATTTCCTGATGTTGGAGGAAATAAAAAATAAAAAAAAATACTATTTTTAAAGAAATAAACTTTATTGCTCTGAAACATATTGCTCTGAAACAATGCATCAGGCAGTTTGGTGTACGACTTGGACATGGTCATCAATATATCTAATGCAGAATTAGGTATCGCAGACGTCTTTTTTCATTTTTATTTTTTATTTTGAGAATCTCATGTGTTGGTGAACATCGGCGGAAATTAAAAAAAACAAATTTCGCGATTTTATTTTTTTTTCACTTTTGGATTTTCGGACGTCGGCGGGCCCGTGAACCAAAGAATATAAAAAGTGTGGCCTAAGTAATGTTGACTAACATAGGAGGGAGCATCATTTGTGAAATCTGAATAAATTTATTGGAAATATAGATGGAATGGCAATTGTCCTTTCTTTCCGCCGGTATATTCAGCCGCTTGTATGTGCACTACAAATACGAGTGAAGCCATAGAAGTAGAAGCAAACCTTGGATGTAGTCAGCGAAAGATTACCCAATTGAATCTTGGGCAGGAAAAATGTGACCTGTGCCAGCAAAATGAGTAGGAATGCGCAGAGAAGGAGACCCAAAGTCCACCAACGGATTGTTGATTTCAGTATTGTCTGGCCATTGTGAAATGTGACTCGGTCAATTTCTAGAGTTGTTCTCTGGTGTCATGTTGAGTCTTCTTTCCGGCACATTCCGACTCATTTTGCTGGCACGGGTCACAAATATGCCCCCTGAATAGTTTGGGCTACGAAGTACAATCTCCTTACTCAGTGTCTTGATGGGAAATCTTCAGTTGTGCCTACTTCATCAAAAATTTGGAACTATAATCGAATTCGCAATAGTAACAAATAGCCTTTGCGTAAATTCTCTTTCAGGAGTTGAATGACTTTCTAGCTGATAAAGTATATCTAGTTGGACACAGATTATCACTCGCTGATGTTCTTCTATATTATGGAATGCATAGGATCATGGTAGGTTCATTGTCTTGAGAGAGAACGGTCTCTGGGATGAATACATTTGGTGTGAGTGGCAAGTGGTGTGGATGTATTCTTGTGACAATTTTCTGATGACATCATATTCTGAACCCAATATGATTTTGAATGGCAAAGAAAACGTGCGACATTGTTTATCAGTATTAGCAAAAATAGATAATCTATTTTCAGTATTAGAAATGAAGAATATATCATTTGTCCTTTCTTCATTGCAGTCTAATTTAACATTCTATGATAAAGAAAAATACATGAATTTATCACGGTGGTTTGATCAGGTAATGTAGCATTTACATTTCTCACAATACAATTGACTGTGTAAAAAATATACACAAACTCATGTCGTCAGTCTTCAAGAAAAAGCAAATTCATTATTTGACGTCGCAAATAATTATCTGAAAGTCAGTTTATTAAATTCATTGTAGCATTTTGATCTGTGCTGCCTCAGGCCTTGTGTTTTGAGGCAAGTGAAAAACTGCTCACCTGAGAAAAATAGAGTACTAGTGTTCTCAGGCGAGCAGTTTTTCACTCGCCTCAAAACACAAGGCCTGCTACCTTGGACATTCTTCATGTGCAATGTAGAGACTTCTGTTTTAATAGGGTGTTGTTCTTGTTTATAGGTTCAACACACAGAAGGAGTGAGACCAAGTCATCTACCTCTCGTAGTATTCCAGAAGAATCGACTGTATACAATGGATTTAATTTCGTGAAGTTTGCTGGCTTTGTGAGGGTTGTGACTTTCCTGCGAATTATGTCAGCAAATTTATTTGGAGAGAATTGGAGCCTGGATTCTCAAAACATATCAAAACCTTTTCTGATTCCTCATAATCAAAACCGGAAGTTTATTTTCTCTTTCTTATCCATATGATGCTACCATTCCAACCCAGGGAGTTATCTGTTATTATTTAACATTTAGCATGTGCAGAGAAACCGCTGAAGCCTATGAGGCCAGTGGTTTTCATTATTGGGCCCAACAGGCCCCATCATCCCTTAGTCTGTATCCCAATTCCTACCCTATGGTTATCCCAGAATCTGACACGGCTAGCACAGTGGCAGAAATAGTTAAGTTCCATATTTATGTGGGTGATCCACTGACTTTACGATCAGTTTGCGATTAGTTTACGACGAAAAATCATAGCCAGTGGATCAGCGTTCACGACGAGTTTGCGACTCATTCATGACTGAATTCTGTTGACGACTAGTTTGCGATGAGATAAACATGTTTGGTTTGGTTCGGTGGATCAGCTTCAACGTCAGCGTCATTTCTTTACGATCAGTTTGCGACTACTTCATGACGAGTTTGCGATTCGTTGACGACATCTTGACATATCAAGGCCTACATTGTACGGTCACTTCGCCCTTCGAACTACTCTTTTGAGTGATAGGAACACTTGTCAGGGCAAGATGTGTTGACGACTGCCGTCGTGAACTACTCACAAACTGATCGTAGGCAGTCGTGAACTACTCACTAACTGATTGTAAACTCATCGTAAAGTTGGTGGATCACCCGGATTATTCAGCTCAACTCAACCGAGTCCAACCCACCGAATATTGGTCCAAGAAGACCACATTGTGTCTTATTCAAACTGCAGTGTATGATTTAACCCTGGTGCAGATTCAAACTACCAGTAACACCATTCTGGCTTATCATCAGTGCTGACATCTACACCAGGCTCCATTGTTAAGAGTTTCAGTTGACACGGTACCCCAGAAGTTTTTGGGTGGCTGGCACACTCACTTGCTATTGTAGTTCACTGCCATTACTACATGTAGTACTTGAAGAGATAGAGTAAATAGAGAAATAGAGAATACTGGGGTAAAGATGGAATAGAGAATAGAGATAGAGTGTACAGTGCAACTTCCCTTAATGGACACCTCTCTGTTAAGGAACCAATGTTCAGTCACAAATTATTATTTCTGTTTATTTAGACCTTTGTATTTAGGACACCTTGATTTAGGACAGCTTTGTCAGTGGTGTCCTTATTAAAGAGGTTCCACTGTACAATGTAGGATTCTACAATGTAAATTGTAGAGCTGGAAAGGTCGGGATCACCCAGCCCTTTGAACTTATTTACTGATATGAATTCATTTTCTGTGTCAATCACTTTCTGTCAAGATGTAATATGTTACGTATGCGAACACATTTCATTATGTTGATGTTGTATTTTTGTGAATGTGATGGAAATAACTTATGAATAAAGACTTTTACACACAAAATTTTCTTGTTATTGAGTTGTGTGTCAGTTATCCAGTGTTCATGATGAAGTCCATTCCTTAATATTTTGAGCTCACGGCCAGTACCGGTTTATGTGGCACATGTACGGTATGTCCTGTGTCATCCACGGCTATTGCAGGCGCTGCAACCCACATGGCAAGTCAAATTCACTGCCAGTGGTCCAAGAGTGATATACGTGTATCCAGTGTACAGGGTGGTCCACAAAAATGTGACACATTTCGTTTGTTTATAATTTCTACAAATCTTAAGATTTTTCAAAATCCTTTCAGCCAGAGATGAGTCATAGCTATAAGTTTTGGCCCTGAAAAGCACTTTTGAAAAGACGAACCGGTTTCGGAGTTATTTCAATAATTGATAATAGGTATGTTTCGCAAGCCCGACGAAACACTAAGTACGAAATACGAAATTGAACTTCACTTCAATGACGTAATGTATTTCAGGAGATTGGTACCACAAATATTGCCTGCTGCAAGAGCGTCTTTTTGCGTATGACGTTAGACCGATAAGAGTTGCAGTGTATTTTTAACTTTGAAATTTATCTTTCGTATCGACTTCGGTCATACGCAGTGGAAATTTAAAAATTCAAAATGCACCGTCTCTCGATCTTACATGATATGCTAAAAGGCACACTGGCAGCAGGGACAATTTTGGTACCAACCATCTTCAGAAATACATTAGCTCCTGGAAATGAAGTTGAATTTCGTATTTCGTACTTCGTCAGATTTGCGAAACCTCCCTATTATGTTCGATCCAAGCTCCTCACCGCTGAATCACCGCTGCCACTCCCACGTTGAAATTGTCCATTACTCTCCCTAACATGTCTCTTGGACGTGTGCGGGGGTTCTTGCGGACGAAGGTGGACCACTGTGGTTCTTATTGTTGTTAGTCACACTGCCAGTTTCTCAAAACTTCTCCAACAAGCGTTTGCTTCCATTCCGAGACGGTATTTCCCCTCCAGGAAAGTCACGACGAAAATGTCTCTGGGTCAAGATTACAGATTTTGTCGAAAAGTAATATTCAACGATTTTTGTTCGCTCTGCCACTGATAATTGACATCCCGGCTCCATACTGCTACCGATAAAACTTATAGCTGTACTCTATAACTCACCAGAAAATCAAGAGGTAGAATTAATTTTTGTGGAAATGACAGATAACCAAAATGTGTCACATTTTTGTGGACCACCCTGTATACTCACAATGGTGGGCTGTTGTGGGTGATGTACAAATTCTAGACTGCAGTTGGGTAGGGTAAACCAAACCTTCCGTGGTTGATGAGATCGACCAGTTCCAGAAGACTGATTACTTTTACATGTAGATACCGTAGAGTCGGTTCTATAACAAGTTTCTGTCTTGTCTGGTGCGCTTTGTACCAATGTTGTTTGCCACTGATCCACCCACACTCACAACCTTTTCCTCAGGTGTCTATGATCCTGAGGTGTTTTTGAGTTGTTAGTGAAGCTTCTCCATGGATACGGTGTTCAACAACTGTTTCTTCCTGTTACATTGGTTATGCAATAAAAATTAGGCCCCTACAGGAGGTAATAATATTTGATAAAATATGCCGTTTCTGTAGAGACAGCGAGTATTGTTAAGGATTGTCTGGCCTTTGAGATTGCAAACAATTTATTAGCCCGCAAGGCCCAGCAGGGCTTACGCTGTGGTTGGGGTCATTGAGTGGTGGTCTGTCATGCGTTAGTCCTGATGATTATATGAAAGAGGCCATCTCAAGCTACTCATGTTCCTCACTTGGATGGAGTCTTTTACCATGTTTTCTTGCCCTTACAAAGGCACTAGGTACAAGGCATCACTACTAACTGTCCCAAGTGATGGACATGAAGAGTTGTGGATGGTTCCCACATGGCCCAGGCTGGATTTCAACCCCGTCACAGAATTCCTCCTTCAGCAGATGCTGAACCCCGTTTCACACTAGTGTCACATTTCAAATTTTCTGAATAAGTAGTTTGAAAGCCGCAAGCCCTCAATTGGCACATTCTAAAAATTTGATGAAACATTAAATTGTGGAGCGGGCTTCAAAACACACAGTTTTTAGCCCGCTTGGCCGCAAGGCCCAGCAGGGCTTATGCTGTGGTTGGGGTCATTTTATAGTGGTGGTCTGTCGTGCGTTAGTACGTACGTCGGTACGTCCGTAAACTTTTGGTTTGTTAGCGCTCTAGCGCCTTTATTTTTTGACGGATCTTTTTCGTCTTCGGTGGGTGTATATATGGACCTAAGATCTAGGTCAAGTTCGATTTTGAGCGCGGTGGTGGGTGTATATATGGACCTAAGATCTAGGTCAAGTTCGATTTTGAGCGCGGTTGGATTCCTATTTTGGCCCCTAGGGGGCGTTTTGTGAAAAATTTCAAAGGGCTATAGTTTGATAATGGTTTGAACTATTGTGTTGAAACTTTGTGCTTATGTACCTCTAGGTTATAGCAACGTACACACACAATTTCGATGAAATCTGATTCTTGACTTTGCCACTAGGGGGCCAAAACCAAAATCACTGAAAGTGCTATTTCTCCATAACCAAGAGATGGATTTTTGTCAAATTTTTTTCATGGGTATATCTAATAAGGATCCATAAGATAGTATTCAATATTTTAATTTGACCTACTTTTCAATCAAGGTCACAGAGGTCAAAGTTTGTCTGGAATTACGTAATTGGCTCTTTTTGTAATGATTTGACCTATTGCTTTGAAACTTCCATTTATATGGCAGTTTCACATGTTTTGTACCTAAAATGGATTTTATGTGGTTGCTGATGATTCCCACCACCATGCTTCAAGCCAAGCGGGCACAGTGCCATTGGCACTATTTTTTCCCTAATTGAATGGATTTATTGAACATACCTTCTGCTCTTCTTTCTGTCTTGATCACTCTGGTGCGCTTTGTACCAATGTTGTTTGCCACTGATCTACCCACACTTACAATCTTTTCCTAAGGTGTCCATGAACCTGTTTTTCAATGATAGTGGGTGTTCTTGAGGTGTTAATGAAGCTTCTCCATGGACACAGTGTGGACACGAGAGTATTTTCCCTGTCAAGGGAGAATTTTATTCTCTGCCTTGTTCAGCGCAAAATCGTCATACGAGCTAGGCAGAAAATAAGATCAAACATTTTATTTTCTCACTTCATTTCACTTAGCAAATCAAATTGTCTTTGATCTTTCAGAGCAATACTTCGTCAACCTGAATAAACTTCTTGTGATGATGTTAGCGAGTACGTGGAAAGTGCAAGTTGCTTCTTTGAAGGCGTCTTACAAAGTGTGGGACAGGTAAGAAGTGTGAAATGTGCATGGTACCCTGCAAATGCCTCGGTGAAATCTTGCATATTTAATATAGATTTAAAGTGAGATAAATATGCTAGACGCGTATTTTTTTTAAAGACTCATATTCAGCAGAAAACTTTCTCAGATTTTGGTCAAATTTTGTATTGATTGCACATGGTAGGACACTTTTCGTGAGTGACAGTGCTTACTGCTGAAAAAAAGTAAGTTGTTTTGGGGCAGTAAAAAGTGAGGTTAAGAATATGAATGATTAACATAACAATAGACAATTCTCAAATTAGCAGATTTGCGCACTTCCACTGAAATCTCAACCAGAACCTCGATCTGAAACCGGCTGATGTGACACCATCCATTATTCAGCAATGGTCGAGTCTGACGCAACGTTTTCAACATCACTGTCATGGGGTTGTCTACGTTAGGTCATTCAGTTTCAGACCAAGGTTGTGGTTGAGATTTCAGCGGAAGTGCACAGATCTTTGTCATTTATGTCAATTTGAGAATAGTCTGTACCAAAATTTTAGCATTCAAATTCACACCCCAGGACAGACGTATGGATGGAGGTGACATCCTTGTCGTATCATTAACTTTTTCTTAGCTCCCATATGATTCCCGCTGTCTGCCAATGCCTCTGCGATCCCAAATACACATCTGTACGGACGGAGGCGGTCACCGTTGTTGACAAGATCGTAGATAAACTAACAGGTACAAACCTATTGTAAAACGTTAGGATTGTGAAAGTATTTATCGGTAGCGTGGCGTAATGCTGGGCACACACTGCCCTTGTGGCTACCTTGTGGTGTTTGAACGACACCGTGGGTTGTGGAGCTGCAAGCCTTGGTGTGTAGAGAACCATAGCCATGCCACAATGATTTCATGCTGGCGTTCGGTGGTGCAGCCATAATGAGGAATAAAAAAATGTGATATTTGCTGCCGTTGTTAGTTTGGAGATGACGCTGGGAAATAAGGCGCCGATCAAAAATTGTAGCCCACAATGTGGCAACCTTAAAGTCAGGAGGTGATTCTGAAAATCTTCTAGCAGGGATTGAAGGCTCAATTTCTTGAAAAAAGTCTTTTGAAGGCATATCGTCTGCTCGTGTCACAGATGATTTAGTTCATTTTCATTCTTCCTTTGCTTGCAGATTTTGACATGATCAAGTTAGTTCCCGAAGATGACATATCCAAACTTTACAACTCGTTAGATTCCATGCCCAAGGCAGGCGAACCAGGTATTGAGGATAGGATCAACATAACCAAGGCAAAACTCTCAAGCTGCCGTGATGTGGAAATGAAAGATACCAAATGAGGAACTCATTACCCAGAAGTCATAAAGATCTGGGCCCGTTTGATTGAAATTAATGTGGCGCTATCTTGGCATTAGTGAGTTTTTACTATGGGCCGGTTTTAGGCGATGTTTAGTGACGATTTGCCCTATCCAGGGGCGGATCCAGGATTTTATTGAGGGGTGGGTTAACTTCTGCAGGTGGTAGAGGCCACTGGACTCACGCATGCCATCGGCTTGCACTTGACCGGCACCAACTTGGCGGGGGGGGGGGGGCCTCCCAGGAAAACTTTGAAAATTAGAAGCTCTGAGACACGATTTCCCGGCATCTGAGGTTGAGAAAATCGGATGCCACACCTAGACATTTTGAAATAGTGCAAGCGTACACAATGCATTATGTTGTCCCAAGCAGGGGAAAAGAATTTCGTCAAATCATTCATGCAACGATTGTATCACGATGATTACATCAGAGACACGGAC
Organism: Notospermus geniculatus; assembly: GCA_002633025.1. Taxonomy (NCBI): domain Eukaryota; kingdom Metazoa; phylum Nemertea; class Pilidiophora; order Heteronemertea; family Lineidae; genus Notospermus; species Notospermus geniculatus. The sequence continues at coordinate 109,292 of NMRB01000715.1, forward strand.
GGGCAANAACCCCCCCCCCCCCGTATCCGCCCCTGCTATCGTTCGAGTCAGCTTTAACAATGGAAGGAATCCTCACCTTACATTGTCGTAGGATAACCAGGCCCCGTATTCATAAAACTACTTAAGTCTAAGTATGATACTTATCTTTTGTGTTGAACAAAGGATAAGTGTCGTACTGTCGTACTTAGACTTAAGTAGTTTTATGAATACGGGGCGAGGCCATTGCAAAAACTCACTATTATCTTTCACTAGCAAAACACCATTAGATGTAGTGCTGCAGCACTTTTAAACAACCCAATCCTGTGAACACAGCAGGCAGTATTTACGAAGCATGATTTTTCCCCCAATCACGCGTGACTCAAAATTGCAAGAGATTTTAATCTCTTGCGATTTTGTCACGCACTTTAGGTTAAAACCTAAAGTGGTAATAACGAATCAAGCGTCTTGGCACACACGTGCAGTTTATCGTTTGATTTCAGAACAAAGGAATTGATCTGGTCACCGCATGATTACCAAAGTTCAATCATGTGCGTACAGATAAACGAGCGATCCTTTCTTCATATGCGCTTAAACCCACGGTTATGCGTCCGCTGATGAGTCTTGTTTAGCCGCGCGATTTGAGCACGCACGTTCAGAAGAAAATCGCACTTTGTAAATACGGCCCAACATGATTCATGCTCTTGTAGCCTTTATGAATGTGAATAATTTCAGTTGTTGCTGAGCCTTTATAACAAGACGCCATGGTCCATAATGAACATGAAATGAAAATTGAGATTGCTTTCAAGGATGGTAGAAAACAGTCCCCAGTTTCATCCAAAATCTTCTTGGGTAGCACGTCAGACAGTTGTCTTACCAATTCCTTGTTTCGTCGGAGACTTGTGTAGAATGCATTACCGATGATTATAATGCCAGTTATAAAGGTGGCTATATGGAGGTTATGTTCTTTAACCCTTTAGGACCCATAACGCCCCAACCCGGCCCTCTTGTCCTAACCCTTAACGCCCCAATCCGCCCGATGGACCATCACTTACATAGCCTGCCCTCTGGCCGAAGGGTGTAAACTAAACTTCAACTGAAGGTAAATTTGTCAAGCGGAAAAAATCCTGTGGGTTACAGAAGGAACTTTTTAAAAAATCGGTGGGTCCTAATGGGTTAATGAATAGATTTTCTGTGATACTGACTGTAGAGAAATGGCCAACAGTTTTCAAATGCCTTTATTTATAGAAATGTGTATAAAGCTTTGGTGGCTGTATCTCTCGCTTTCTGTTGGTCTTTCTTGCCGTTTCAACATGTACGATGGACCTTTCCAAGAAGGTAATGGCCCACCAGTTCTCCCACATGACATCGTGGCCATTCATTGTCCAAGCATGATATAACACTACCAAACACATCCTCTCAGACAATTATTTTACCTTAACAGGGTTCTCCACTAGTGTTAACAGAACGGGCGCGGCGCCTGTTCTAAAACGCAGGATTGATCTCAGCGCCCGGTCTAAAAATCTGCCGCCCGGTCAAAAAAATTGCCGCCCGGTCAAAATTATTCACTTCAAATAACACTGAGGTTTTGCAAGCACCAACAGGAGTTAGATTTGCATTCCAAAACGCTGGGAAATCGCATTTCAGGGCTTCTCGATTTCGAATTTTTCTGGGCGAGGCCCCCACTGAGGACGCATGTGCGGCAGTAGCTTCCGATATCAGTAACCATGGTAACCGTTTGACGTCACCAGCGCCCGGTCTGTTTCAAACCCTGTGGAGAACCCGGCTTAACTTTTGTGCCCAAGGCCCACTTGATGAGCTTAGGATGCCAGTGGCCATTGAATGGTATTAAGCTTCTGACATAATATGGTGAGAACTGTTAGACCGCCATCTTTGTTGGAACGGTATATACCCAACACCTACTATACATGGATTATCCAACAAAACTGAAGGTACATGTATGGCGTAGGTTTCAGTTTGCGGTTTCAATGTTAAGTTCTAGATTTGGACATCTGTTTTTGAATGTTACAAAGGGAAGGTTTGAGTTTCTTACTTTTACTTGAGTTTTTTTTTCAAAGGTAACAAGGATAAAATTGCAGATTCTTCAGAAGTTTTTTGTTATGCATGGGTGACTAGGCCATGTGGATGACCAATACATTATAGTTGTTGCAAACCTGAAATCAATATTTCTCATTCTCCTCCAAGATCCGAATTCTACCAGAGGTAATTTGATGTTCTTTTTACATTGAAAAATGTATGTGATCTTCGAAAGTTGTGATTTGCCTGCGGCATTTGATTGTCAAGTCAGAATGTTGGCTTGGTATCACTTTTGTTGGTTATGGTCAGCAGGGCCTTCCAACTTCCTGACAGTCAAACCTGGCGGCCGCCGGAGGCACACAAAGTTTATTCAAGCTCCAAAGAGGTGAGCCTCAGCCGGGGCGGCCTGGGGAAAAATTTGAAGAAAACTTTGGATTCTAGAAGCCCTGAGATGCAATTTCTTTCCAGGCTTCTAGTTAATGATTTCTGTGAGACTTGGCGGTGGAATTTTCAAGCACGGCGTCAAATTTTCCAGCATAGTGGCAAATTTCAAGCATGGCGGGAAGCAACACGATGTGGAAACCTGAAGGTGCACCATGCTTGTTAGTGGAGTTGGAAGACTCTGGTCAGATTAGGAAGTGGTGGACACCATATTTGTGTGGTATCTCTCATTTGCTCCGGTGCAAAAGTTATACTGTAATTGAAATGGTTTACTTAATAAATTTGCTCAGTGCAAAAACACCTGAACTCGTTACTTGATTACATGTATGGTCACCACATACGCTTTTGTTATTGATACATGGTAATCCAGGATGCATGGATACGTGCATTCAGGATTCCTGGAAGTGAGATTGAAAGAGCGGGTTGTACAAAAACACCCACGCAGCTCACGTGCCGGGCTTCCGACACGCATCATCTGGTTTTCACCAGTTCAGCACCAGAAATCAAACGGTGAAGGGCGATTCCACGGGCATCCTCAAAGTAAACTTCTGCTTGAACGGACCAAATTGTCACTTGCCCTACGGTTATATTCCTATATTCTACTGAAAGATACATTTTATTTCAGTACTTGCCCACAGACAAGTACTCAATGACTTTGAGCTTGCCCGGGAGTTTTTCTGATGGTCTAGGGTGCCCGGGCAATCAATTTGTCGAGCACGTAAGCTGCGTTCACACTGGGCTTTTAAAACGGTTTGAAAACCTTTTAAGATGTTAAAACGGTTTAGGGTGCCACACTAGAGCCCTCTTAAAACGGTTTGAAAGCGTTTTAACGAAAACGGTTCCAGAAGTGGTTTCAAAACGACTCGACGTCATTGGGGCGCGACAACCGTTTTGAAAACGCTTTGATGACTGTAGTGTGGCACAGTCGTTTTTGGTCGAAAGCGTTCAGTGTGAACACAGCTGTAGACTAGTTCCTGTCTTTCACAGTGACACCCCACGTCGGTGGCACTACTGTCCAATTCAATGCTGATGCACGATTCTGTTGGAAGTACAGAAATGTAAAACTAAATCAATGACACTGCAAAAATTAGTTTATTTGATAAAAATAAAACATGTCCATGTGATGTTAATGGAGACAAATGATCAAAGAGCAGTTGTATACCGGTATATACATAAGTGAAGGAGACTAATTGGACAAATAAAGATTCACGCCTTAAGGGCGGTTTACACTAGGTTGCACCAAGTTGCAAGTTGCAGCAACTTGCAACTTGTTGCGAACTACCTGGGACGGTTTACACATAGAAAAATCGATGCAACATCCAGCGCAATCGAGTTGCAACAAGTTGCATGCCCGTTTACACATGCAACTTTTATGAAACTTCTTGGTCTCATCAGGTTTATGCAACAAGTTACATGAAGTTGCATATGAAAAGTTGCATGTGTAAACGGGCCTTTAGAAATCTCACTGATGAAACAATAAATGAAAAAAAACACCTTACAATAGTATCCGACTCTATCAACTTTTAGGAACCCGAGGATTCATCAAAGAATTTCTTCAATGCTTCCAATGATTTAGCTCGATGTGAAATGGTGTTTTTGACATCTTTTGGAAGTTCAGCATAAGTCTTATCATAACCATTCGGCTGGAAGCACGGGTCCCACCCGAAATCGCGTGGTCCACGTGGGTCTACTATTTCTCCATCACATCGTCCATGGAAGAGTTTAACCTTGCTGTCCGGTTGTCCGTCAGAATATGCAAATGTGCACAATGCATATGCCGATTTATCTTCAAATCCATTGAGCAATTTATAGAGACCTGCAAAGAAAGTAGGCTAAAGGTAAAACCATTTAAAAAACCTCTTGAGAATTCAAAATCTTGATGATTGCCTACAGCAATGACAGATTATAGGCCCTAAAGCAAAGCTATTCTTTTATGCAGTGATAGGAGAAAGAGTGAACTGAAGTATGGTAACCAACAGAAGGATATTTTTACTATACATGTGCTGAATGCCACACCACAATTTTTTTTCTACCTGAGTGTTAAAAAAATTATAAGCTGTAGTAGTTTAGTAGGCACTATAGATCGTTGCAGTTGATTGGGAACAACGTCTCCAAGCCAAACCCATTCAAGGCACAGCGTCATGTCAGTGTTGGCAAGGCCAGCGCCCATGCTTTCTCCTGTCGGCTACATCGACGATGTCACTGACATCTCATGTGGGTTTAGGTCAAACTTTTAGATTTCCAATAGATTCCCAAATTTTTATAGCTGTCATAAGCTATCCACTGGTATGTTTAATTGGTGGGAGTGAGCAAGGGATCTGGCAAAAGTACCCGGTAACAAGTTAAAAAGGGCATGTGTGGTCAAATTCTCGTGAATACTGATCCCAATTAAATGCATTGGATCTATACTTCTAATGCTACTACTCCACACCTACCTTCTGGTTTAATTGCCTTCAGGAACCATTTAATGTACGGACCAGGCATTCCTCCCAGGGCATTGAAACACAAACAGGTATCTTCCGTCATCACAGGACCTTTTACGTGTAAAGCAGCTTCTTTACACTTAGCGATGCAGACCTCATCCGGTGTGCCTTGATATTCTGGCAGATCTATGTCCTCGGCAACAATCTGCAGAAAAGAACATGATTGTGATAGGTCAGAATAACAACTTGGTGCTCAATAAAATTTTGACAAACTCTAAGTTACAAGGGGTGGATATGAATGAAGTTTGGTAAAAAAAGTTATTTATTTGTGACCCTTCACAGCAAAACCAGTCACATGTCGCTCAGAAGGTGAGCCGCAACGAACTAAGATGACACCAGGAGAGAATGGAAGAAATAGATTATTTCAGATTTCATATGAAATGGTCCATGGACCATGTGCTCACTGGGTTGGACATAATAGTCTAATGACAGAGGGAGGTACATATCAGTTATGAGCAATCTGGGTCAAGTCATTCCCAGAAAAGACTTTGTTGATTTTTGGGTTATGCCACCTGGCGGCCATATTGAATGTCCGATCGGGCCGAAACTTCACATGCACATAAAGGTCATCTGCAGGGGGCCACATAGCACATTGGAGCGCTTTGGGTCAAGTCGTTCCTGAGTTACAGCACTTTGATGATTTTCGGGTTACGCCACCTGGCGGCCATATTGGATGTCCGATCGGGCCGAAACTTCACATGGACATAAAGGTCATCTGCAGGGGGCCACATAGCACATTGGAGCGCTTTGGGTTAAGTCGTTCCTGAGTTACAGCACTTTGATGATTTTTGGGTTACGCCACCTGGTGGCCATGTTTGAAGTCAAATCAGGCCGAAATTTGACATGCATGTAAAGGTCATCTAGATGGAGGTAAATATCAAATTTGAGCACTCTGCGTCAAGCCGTTCCTGAGTAATAGCACTTACTTGATTTTCAGGTTACGCCACCTGGCGGCCATATTGGATGTCCAATCGGGCCGAAACTTGGTATTTTTTAAGGTACCCCTCCAATGCATGTTTATGCAAGATATGAAGTTGCTCGGTGAAATAATGACAAACTGTGGCAGGTTCGTCACTTTTGTCGAACTTTGACCTCTGTGACCTTGAAAAGTAGGTCAAATCAAAAACCCGTTATATATGTTATGTATCCTTATTAGCTACACCTATGATAAAAATTTGAAGATGATCTAGTCATTAGTTCAGGAGTTATTGTACTTTTTGTGTTTTTGGTTTCCGCCACCTGGTGGCCAAACTGAGAGTCGAATCGGACCGAAACTTGGTGTCGTGGGTCATCTGACCTAGGGGTATATATGTACCAAGTTTCAGATCAATAGCTCCAGCGGTTACGAAACGTGCCCTGCTAACGGACAACGACGGACGACGACGACGACGACGACGGACGACGACGGACGACGACGGACGACGGACGCTGCGCCATCGTAATAGCTCACCCCAGTGAGCTAAAAAGGCAGATATTGAAACTGACAAACATTTGGTTTCAACCTGCCAAGGTAATAAGAGCGACATGTGACTGGTTTTGCTGTGGAGGGTCACATTTTTCATCTGTGCAGCAGAAAGGCAGTACCGGAACCATAAAAGCGCTTTGAGCAGCCTTAGCTTGTAATAGCGCTAGTCAAGTTAATTAGGCCTAGATATTTAGTACCGGTACCAAAAAAATGTCCAATGAGCCCCCAGAATTCCAAGGAAGGTGAAAATGTCTATGATAGGCTGACTATGTATTGCTCTGTACAAGACACTAACACGGTATGGGTTATTTTTCCCAAGAATTTTCTCAACTTCTTCAAGTTTCTTGGCGTTTCCAGTTACAAACTTCACAATCTTTGAAGATGCCATTCTTGTGTCACAAGTCTTTGCTTCTTTGATCCTGAAAATATGATGAATATTTTTATGCGGGAAAGTTGATGCAATTGCATAGAAGACATACCGATATATTTATACCGGTACCGGTATATGAAATGAAGGGAGACCAAATGAGTAGTGGGCCCCGTCCACTTTTTTGGCCAAAAAATACCTTGGCCCAAATGTCCATTTTATATGTCCATATTTTTGCTCTCAGATCCCAGGAAAATGCATCTAAAGCACTTTAAAAATTGTCAAATTTTTCTGGGGGAGGACCTCCAGACCCCCGTTTTGGCTTCCCACTTCCTTTTCCATGCTCAGTGCACCGTCGAGCTACGCCCCCTTTCTGTCAATCCTGGATCCGGCCCTGCCAGGGCCCCCCCCCCCCTCATCAGAGGGCTGCTACGGGCCTGCCAAAGATTTTTGCCAAGAAATTGACGCAGATAAAAAAAACACCGACATTTTTTACCGGTACCAAGTTGGTCCCGCCCCTATTAACCATGATCTTTTCTATTGTCCGGCAATGGCGCAACATGTTTTAAGTTTTTTCATTTTCATTTTTTACATTTTAGGCCTAATGGTTAGGCCCCCCCCCCTAAACATCCGTGAATCCAGGGCTGCTTCTTGGCAGGAGCGAAAATTCACACTTTTTTCACGCGAATATTTCACTCAGCCTGTCCAAATTTACTCTTTACCTCTGAGCTATGTGAACGGGAAAGTATTTATTAACATATTTCATCTTTTATGTGACTGTCTCTGAGGAGGGAGTTAGTCCGAACACTGCCTCCTGTTGCTCATTTGCAGAACTGACGGCCGCAACAAGATTAGCGTCCAGCAGATTCTAAAAATAGCAATACGAGTCAGACGTTCGGACTAGGAGGGAGTTTACAGGGGGGATAAAACTCCAGTGCCCTGCCTGTTCCACCCACCCATATGGGCAAACACTATCATGACGTCATTACTATCTTACCGCTGACGTCACAAATGAAATCGCAAGCTCATGATGGTCCAAATCGCAGTGTCAATTAGTCTCGCGTCACCAGCCTCTCTCTCTTACAGGAGAGTAGTCTCGCGCAACCAGCCCCTCGGTCATACTCCGAGGTCGCCAGACCGAGGGTCTGGCACGGGACGCAATTCCCATTGAATTTTCTTATTCCGAAAATTCAAAATAAGAGGAGCTTCGCTGATTGGCTAGTCACTACCAATGCGTCATGGATCTCAAAAGTTGGTGACGTAGGCTGCAGGAGGAATAATGGCTGCGCC
>NMRB01000715.1:122680-133448 GCA_002633025.1 Notospermus geniculatus
AAAGTGGTGGGAAAAGGGCATTGGGGGCATTGCCATGGGACCCTTGTCGAGGCCCTAGCACTTCTTGCAGAAATCCAAGCTAAAAACAACACCGAGAACAATCGATCGTCAGTGTCAGTGCACACTGTACAGCACAATGCACAGTACAATACACAGCGCCGGCCTCATCAGCTGATCGTCACTACTAATTATGCAGGACTAGTGGTTTACATTGTTGCCTGTCTGATAAAATCGGTAGGCCTACGGTATCATATGACATACCAGAGGCTATATGCACGGATAGGCCTAAAAACAACTTTTGTCAACAAATACACGAAGGAAAGTATCTTCTGCTTCCATCTCAGATTCGTAGGCTAGAACCCATTCGCTGTCGTTGCCTAGAACCCATTCGCTGTCGTTGCCATGGGCAACGTTAGGGGGATCGTCTGCTGGCCAACTTTGTCACCATCAATATCGTCGACGCCGTCATCATTCAGACGCGGACATCCTATCCCCATTATCGCTACCGGTACTATGAGACCGCCAACCAAACCCTCGGCAAGACTGTTTTTGGTAGTTCTCGAACAGGGCATGATTCCAAAGTAAATTGTTACCAGCAGTTTCCACCACCACGCACAGCATCCAGCAGACACACAGCCGCCATTTGCATTCAGCCTCGTTTTGGCAAGGAGCAGACGCACATCGTGTACTGCCACGCCATTTGCGCCATTTTCTTGAACTAATCGGCGAGTGTGTATCCACATAATGATATATATGTATATGATCAGATGATGACCTATATTTTTCGTACGAATTCGTACGAAAGACGGTTAAAGGGTTAATGTTAAGGAACGTTCTAAAATACGGCCCATAATCTCTTTTCAGTGTTAGAAATGAAGAATATATCATATGTCCCTTCTCCATTTCAGTCTAATTTAACATTCTATGATAAAGAAAAATACATGAATTTATCACGGTGGTTTGATCAGGTAATGTAGCATTTACATTTCTCACAATACAATTGACTGTGTAAAAAATATACACAAACTCATGTCGTCAGTCTTCAAGAAAAAGCAAATTCGTTATTTGACGTCGCAAATAATTATCTGAAAGTCAGTTTATTAAATTCATTGTAGCATTTTGATCTGTGCTACCTCTTGCCTTGTGTTTTGAGGCAAGTGAAAAACTGCTCACCTGAGAAAAATAGAGTACTAGTGTTCTCAGGCGAGCAGTTTTTCACTCGCCTCAAAACACAAGGCCTGCTACCTTGGACATTCTTCATGTGCAATGTAGAGACTTCTGTTTTAATAGGGTGTTGTTCTTGTTTATAGGTTCAACACACAGAAGGAGTGAGACCAAGTCATCTACCTCTCATAGTATTCCAGAAGAATCGACTATATACAATGGATTTAATTTCGTGAAGTTTGCTGGCTTTGTGAGGGCTGTGACTTTCCTGCAAATTATGTCAGCAAATTTATGTGGAGAGAATTGGAGCCTGGATTCTCAAAACATATCAAAACCTTTTCTGATTCCTCATAATCAAAACCGAAAGTTTATTTTCTCTTTCTTATCCCTCTGATGGTACCATTCCAACCCAGGGAGTTATCTGTTATTATTTAACATTTAGCATGTGCAGAGAAACCGCTGAAGCCTATGAGGCCAGTGGTTTTCATTATTGGGCCCGACAGGCCCCATCATCCCTTAGTCTGTATCCCAATTCCTACCCTATGGTTATCCCAGAATCTGACACGGCTAGCACAGTGGCAGAAATAGTTAAGTTCCATATTTATGTGGGTGATCCACTGACTTTACGATCAGTTTGCGATTAGTTTACGACGAAAAATCATAGCCAGTGGATCAGCATTCATGACTGAATTCTGTTGACGACTAGTTTGCGATGAGATAAACATGTTTGGTTTGGTTCGGTGGATAAGCTTCAACGTCAGCGTCATTTCTTTACGATCAGTTTGCGACTACTTCATGACGAGTTTGCGATTCGTTGACGACATCTTGACATATCAAGGCCTACATTGTACGGTCACTTCGCCCTTAGAACTACTCTTTTGAGTGATAGGAACACTTGTCAGGGCAAGATGTGTTGACGACTGCCGTCGTGAACTACCGGGTACTCACAAACTGATCGTAGGCAGTCGTGAACTACTCACTAACTGATTGTAAACTCATCGTAAAGTTGGTGGATCACCCGCATTATTCAGCTCAACTCAACCGAGTCCAACCCACCGAATATTGGTCCAAGAAGACCACATTGTGTCTTATTCAAACTGCAGTGTATGATTTAACCCTGGTGCAGATTCAAACTACCAGTAACACCATTCTGGCTTATCATCAGTGCCGACATCTACACCAGGCTCCATTGTTAAGAGTTTCAGTTGACACGGTACCCCAGAAGTTTTTGGGTGGCTGGCACACTCACTTGCTATTGTAGTTCACTGCCATTACTACATGTAGTACTTGAAGAGATAGAGTAAATAGAGAATAAAGATAGAATAGAGAATAGAGAATAGAGATAGAGTGTACAGTGCAACTTCCCTTAATGGACACCTCTCTATAAAGGAACCAATGTTCAGTCACAAATTATTATTTCTGTTCATTTAGACCTTTGTATTTAGGACACCTTGATTTAGGACAGCTTTGTCAGTGGTGTCCTTATTAAAGAGGTTCCACTGTACAATGTAGGATTCTACAATGTAAATTGTAGAGATGGAAAGGTCGGGATCACCCAGCCCTTTGAACTTATTATTTACTGATATGAATCCATTTTTTGTGTCAGTCACTTTCTGTCAAGATGTAATATGTTACGTATGCGAACACATTTCATTATGTTGATGTTGTATTTTTGTGAATGTGATGGAAATAACTTATGAATAAACTTTTACACACAAAATTTTCTTGTTATTGAGTTGTGCCTCAGTTATCCAGTGTTCATGATGAAGTCCATTCCTTAATATTTTGAGCTCACGGCCAGTACCGGTTTATGTGGCACATGTACGGTATGTCCTGTGTCATCCAAGGCTATTGCAGGCGCTGCAACCCACATGGCAAGTCAAATTCACTGCCAGTGGTCCAAGAGTGATATATGTGTGTCCAGTGTATACTCACAATGGTGGGCTGTTGTGGGTGATGTACAAATTCTAGACTGCAGTTGGGTAGTGTAAACCAAACCTTCCGTGGTTGATGAGATTGACCAGTTCCAGAAGACTGATTACTTTTACATGTAGATACCGTAGAGTCGGTTCTATAACATCAATGCACTATATGCCGAAGTGCCGCCCCCAGTTCATTACTATGTCAGAGCCCGGTTTCCCGCCTGCATTGATCGACCAATGGCGCACAGGAGAAGGCCTGGTCAGTTTCTTGCGAATAAGACATGAGGTGGTGGGATATCAGTAGGCCTATGTTGTCAGTCAAATGCCGCCATATACATGGTGAAATGGATCCCCATTCCATGAAACCACAATCCATAATAGCGCCTAATACTGACGGGCTACATGTATTCAAATTCCTGTCACGAATGTCAGTCGTGACCAACATGTGACCAGTACGTAGTAAAATGGGCATTGCTAATCTTGAATTATGGATTGATGTTATCTTCAATAAAGGACATGTACAAGTCATCCATCGAATGCATGATCTTACTCAATGTCACTTTACTAACAGCTTATACCAGGCAAATGTACCAGTCAGTAGGCCATAAGGAAATCCATGGGTGCCACAGTGCCATGGGGATACATTACAGGGCTGATGGAGGTCCGTTGCATATTCTCTTGCCATAGTAGATGTCCATTACTATGAACTCTGTTGCAAATGTGCACATGTATCGTCAGGAAAAAAGCAAAATTTTGTAGTTCATCTTTCTTTTATTGACAGCCTCTGCCATGCTGGCAAAATACAATAAAATATGTGAGTATATACAATAGAAAACCGTTATCGAATACATCTGCTACTCAATGTAGCAAACAAAAGTTCAACACACGATAATTTCATATGGTATTATGAACGTGATATGGTTTTAATCATTCTTGCATTCTTGAATGTTCAGTCATATGCATTCTCTTCATAAACATGTCCAATTATCTTCCTTATTCAAATAATTGCTTCCACAAGTGGCATTAGATTTTGACAAAAACCTATAATATGCAGAGACAGTGATTACCGGTAATCTTTTATTTGTGTCGTTCACTTTTCAGTGAGTGAGAAATCCACACTTTCAATAAACGCTGCAAATTACCGTAATGTCAACTAATTTTTAAAAGATGTTTATGATATTTGCATTTTCAAGTCCTTCATTTTTATGATATTTGCATTTTTTAATTATATTTGCATTATCTGTTGAAGTGCAACAATAAATGACACGAAAATTAGACCTTTAATGCACTGTCCATCTCTTCATTCTAAATCAAGTTGATGTGAATTTCAAAACAGACAAAACTTTTATTAGGCTGTGAGAATAAAGGGTTTTTCACAGTTAAGTCCGGCAACATCTAAGTGTGACCCAATGAAATGCGGAAGTCATGAAATGTGGCAGAGCTTTGCGGTGTTTAATCATGCCTGTTGACCATTTGTGGTCGTTCCCCGATTGTTCGCACTGTGCACCGATTATTCAAGAGTCGTGTGTGATTAAAGGTCCATAGAAAATCCAACTATCAATTTCCTAACTTCAGTATTCCATTGGGTCACACTTAGATATTGCCGGACTTTCAACACGGACATGTACCAGCTATACGACCAGTTTTCTCATACGTCATGCTGTCAACATTTAGAGTGAGGTAGACATCTATGGCAGGGTGGAGTATACATGAAGATCACGTACATAGTATACATAATGTCAGGCGCATTAGAGATGGTCTAGACCCTGTGAATGTATGTTATATAAATGTGGCAATGTCTATTAGGTTTTTTCATGATTCCCTATCTCTAAATAACATGTCAGTATTTGGATTTGTATTACCGTACATTTTTCCCTCAGGGCCGAAGCCATAGCATTATTGGCCCTGGTGAGTACAGAAGAGGCCATCGCATCAAGCTACTCATGTTCCTCACTCGGATAGGGTATTTTACTTGCCCTTGCAAAGAAACGAGGTACAAGGCACTACAGCTTACTGTCCCATGCGACGAACGTGAAGAGCCGGGAATGAAATCCCATTTTGCCCGGGCTGGATTCGAACCCGGGACTTGCCGTTTGCTGAGCGGACGTGATAACCTCTCGGCTATCAGGGCTCCTCAAATAAATAACATTGTTAGTTTTACTAGGTTTGGTCACAGGTTACACTGTCCTGTCCATCAACTGCAACATTCTTCCATATTTTAGTTGTTCAACAATAAAAAAAAGAGTTCCCCTTACTGTCAACCATATACAGTATATACACATTTTTATCACACAAAAGATTTATGCATTGTTCACTGATTTACATTTAAAAACACTCTGACTCTTATCAGTCAATTACTTTGTATATTTGATTGAGTTGAAACTGGGTATGGTACCTAAAAGAAGTCCTTGAATAAGCACCAAAGTTTAGGTGCAGCAAACACTCTGCCTAAAGCTACGTTTAGCTGACACGCGGAATGCGGATTGCGGAACGCGGAAGCGGAAAATGCAATGCATTTTCGTATACGGTACAACATTGTTCCGCCGGGGATTCCGCGTCCCTATACCGCATTCCGGATGTCTGGTAAACGCAGCTTTACATACCATTTTTCTCAAATCATTATGTTCCTTTTTTATATTAAGTCAGTTCACGGAAGTCCCATGTGTAAGAAGTCATGATGATAACAAACAATAAAATTCAAAATGTAGGCTCACATTGAACTGATATTTTCTTGAAATGGATTTTAATCATTGCATTGGTGTTCTTATTGTTTGCCACAGAAGCAGTGTTCTCGCCAGGCCTTTTAAACACGGCGGTACCGCCCTGTTCAAAATACAGAGGTCATTTTACCACCGTTCAAATTTTTACCACCCTGTTTTAAAATGTAACTTGCAACGCATTTTCTATTACACCACCCTGTTGAATTTCACTCCCACCCTGTTTGAAAATCCAGGGCCTTAAAATCATAGGAAAATGCAGTCATCCTGCCCTGTTTGGAAAAATTTCTGGATAGAACACTGCAGAAGAGTATTATTACAGACATCAATTACCTGACCAAGGTATTGATTTGCATAGCATTTGCTAATAGAAAATTGACCAACAAAGTTCTGACATTGTTATTTTACAATCCAGAAATCCACTAACTCATCATACTCATCCGGTTTCCTCCTATCTGAGTTGTTTGCAAAAAAAACGAGAAAAAAAGAGTAAAGTCAAAAGCTAAAAACTAGATAAAAGAGATTTGAACACATCATAATCACCATCCATGTCATTAACCCGTTAACTGTGGAATTTTTATTTCTAATTTTTTTCTTTAACAAAATTTGCAAAAAAAAGGCATTTGACACACATGGTTCCAGGCATGATATAACGTCCTACGCACTGTGACACGCTATTTCCTTGCAAGGCGTACTATTACGCCTTAAGCCTAGTTTATACTGCGACGCACGACCATCGCTGGCGGCAGACGCGCAATCTTGCGTTCGACGCCGAGCCCGTCGTGTGATTTGGTCGGCGTCCGATCGCGAGGCTGTAATTACTTGAGTCATTTCATAACGGGTCGCCGCCGCTAAAGTACGCTGGACTATAAATCAATTCCACGAAGTCGGCGTCCAGATTTGATCGCGCGTTGGACGCCGATGGCCTTGCGTCGAAGTATAAACTAGGCTTTACACAAGCAACGATCCTCGGGTGTTTCCGGGGATTCCCAGGATTCCCCGGATTCCGTAATGACGTCCTACCCAGTTAAACGGGTTAATGGGGTAATGTCACTCAATTATACACCATGGCAGACAGACCGTACAGCAGAAATCTCTACATGTAAAAGTTTCAAGCCAAGAATGTCCCGTCAACTCGGGCTGGAGCTGTCGGGACTTTACCGTCAACTCGGGCTGGAGCTGTCGGGACTTTACAGATGGCAGTTCCAAAAACAAGGTGGCGGTCAATGGCGAACACCCTTATAGTGTCTAGGCAGTGTCATTGAGGTTCAGCACGGTTTTGAAGCGTGCCGAACTACCGTCAGAACTGCCCTTGTGTGAGCCTGAGGCCTGCTTTAAATTGTTCCTACTTTCTTTGGTTTCTCTACATAGGGAGTAAAATGCCTAAAAATTGCTACTTCAGGGGATTACGCCTAAAAAAACAATGGAGGGATTCTACAATACAAAACAGAGGTATAATGGGTGGATATGGAAAGCACTAAATTTCAAAATATAACCAACAATCAAATGAAGGCACTTCACCTAGCTTCCTATAAAGACAATAGGCCTATACATGATATAACACAACCTTGTTTTAGGCCCTTGTTGAGGCTGAAGAACCTTTTATTTTTATCGTTGACGTTATCTTTATTCGTGCTTGGAGGAATTATAATGGGGAACCGGAGGAACTAACGTCACGACGTGGCGCTGTGAGCGGTGCGACCAGTTTCTTTTTTCTAACGTTATTTCCATTTATTTCTCGCGTGAAAACAACCCTTTTGTTTCAGTCGTCTGGCATTAAAATTTACATCATCTTGTAGCAGTTGAAAATTTCTGCATTTTTCAGTGCTTTTTCCCTAAAAACGAAGATATAGGATGGCAATAATGACAACGTCTTTATTTCATTATTCCTGTAGAAATATGTACAGCTCATTTTTTTGTGACGCAACGTCAACACTTAAAACGACGCCAATGACGTCGATTCGGTCGCACTGCTCGCAGCGCCGACCTGTCGGGATAAACGGCACGCGGGTTCCTCATTCCTCCAAGATTCATGTACTCTTTATAGTCATTGTACACAGACTGGTTCAAGATATTTTTACAAATTTGAGCTTCGAACAGAGCAATCTGAAAGTCACAGACGGTTTGGACTAGATAGTAGTTCTAACCAATAGCTTATAAAGTCGTACATGTATTTCTATAAATCTAACAGCTCTGTCTTAAAACCCTAACCATGCTAACTAGATTCCAACAAACAAATTTTAAATACATGTACACCCATCCAATGGCACTAGGATTACTCCCCAATCCCAACTATAGCCCTTTTTACACGGTGCCGGTGCGTTCCGGATCGAGACTAGTTCGAGGAGGGTTCGGTTATTTTTCCCCGTGTAAAAGCGAAACAACTGACCTCCACCTTCCTCGGGCCAGTTCAGTTCGCTGCGTGAGTCTCGGGAAGGTGGAGGTAGGTGGAGGTAGGTGCAGGTCAGTTATTTTCCCGTGTAAAAGCGAACTGACCTCCACCGGCCTCGTGCGGGTTTGAGCACGCTACATATGAATGGCATCACTGGCGCATTGCTGTAAGTTACCTGTGAAGAAATCACGCACGACATTTCTCAAGCACTGCTCATGTTGTTAGAAGCATAGTTTATCGATTTTAAGTGATTATTTTTGTGATATTTCTTACTTGCGATAACTGTAAATGTTGATACACGCCATCTGGTGGCACGCATTTGAACGAACCGACCTCGAACTAGATCGAGGCGGGTTCGGTAACCCGCACCGTGTAAAAGCGATCAATCCATCCTGAACCGAACCCGCACGAGGAGGGTGGAGGTAGGTTTCCTCGAACCAGCACCGTGTAAAAAGGGCTTATAAGTACTAGCCTCTCAAAAACTAAATATCTTATTTTTAAAAGACCTTCAATTATAAATAATTTAAACATTATTTATGCCAACAAATGCAGGACCAATAATCAGACTATGAGTATAAATCTAGTCTCTTTTTGGAGGTGATTCTACTTCTGGTTCTTTACGTCCAATTACATAAAACACTAATAATTCCTAAACACAAAGCTTGCTCCATCAAAGAGCTTTTTCTGAATATGACCTCTGACACCTGACCAATGAGCTCATCCTCCAGAAATTTTGCGAGTTTTCGACCCCAACCGGGGTCTTCTTCAGGCTGGCACTTTCAAGTCGAGCTACAAGAAGTATAATGAGCTGGAGCCCAACATTTCGCAAAATTTCTGGACGACGACTTCGGTTATTATATCATTTTGTGTGTCGCCTTTTGTGCTCTTTCTTTGGATGACCAATGAGCTCCACGCAGAAAGTAATACTATGATGGCTACTAATCTGGCTACACAAAGAGACAGTTTTGAATCCAATACCAGCTGTTGTTTCCTCCCCCCCCCCCAAAACACCACAAGAACACCTCAGCCCACTTTCTAAATATTAGAAAACATACCCAATAATCATTTCTTGGTCTTTTCCTGGCCAGAATTTGTTGTTGTGTTGTCGGTTTTACTCGATTCTTCTTCCTTCTCGTCTTCATCTCTGTTGATTAATAAAAGAGGCATCATCCCAATGGTGCACCCTATGGCAACGCCAACCATCCGGCCCTGAACGATAGAAATAAGATTTAATGTAATATCAAAAGCATCAAATCACCTGGCCATTGACAGCAAGGCTGGTTCTTGAAACCAATGTTGTATTTGTATTTGTATTTGATTTTTCTGTCAGGGCTGACGCCATAGCATGAACGGCCCAGTAAGTACGGATGAGGCCATCTCAAGCTACTCATGTTCATCACTTGGACGGGGTCTTTTACTTGCCCTTGCAAAGAAACAAGGTACAAGGCACCACGGCTTACTGTCCCATGCAACGGACGTGAAGAGCCGGGAATGAAATCCCATACGGCCCGGGTTGGATTCGAACCCGGGACCTGCCGCTTGCTGAGCGGATAACCACTCATGATAACCAGTCTTGTTGTCCATGGCAAAACATACATTAAAGCTGACGTGAACGAACAAAAAGCCCCCATGCAATGAGCAAGAGAATTGCAAACGCCCTGCAAACATCTCAAACGAAGGCTCAGAACATGATACACCCCACGACACCAGGAGGGCGCCACCTTATTTGCCTTCAGGCAACAGAGCTGTCAACATCTCCGGATACCTCTTACACTACTCAGAGAAAAATGAAATGGTCCATGGACCATGTGCTCACCGGGTTGGACATAATAGTCCAATGACAGAGGGAGGTACATATCAGTTATGAGCAATCTCGAGATGTCCATTACTATGAACTCTGTTGCAAATGTGCACATGTATCGTCAGGAAAAAAGCAAAATTTTGTAGTTCATCTTTCTTTTATTGACAGTCTCTACCATGCTGGCAATAAAATACAATAAAATATGCGAGTATATACAATAGAAAACCCTTATCGAATACATCTGCTACTCAATGTAGCAAACAAAAGTTCAACACACGATAATTTCATATGGTATTATGAATGTGATATGGTTTTAATCATTCTTGCATTCTTGAATATTCAGTCATATGCATTCTCTTCATAAACATGTCCAATTATCTTCCTTATTCAAATAATTGTTTCCACAAGTGGCATTAGATTTTGACAAAAACCTATAATATGCAGTGACAGTGATTAAAGTTATATTTGTGTCATTCACTTCTCAGTGAGTGAGAAATCCACATGTTTAATAACCATTGCAAATTAATGTCAAGTAATTTTATATTTATGATATTTGCATTTTTATGTCCTTCATTTTTATGATATTTGCATTTTTTTAATGACATTTGCATTATCTATAAGTGCAATAATAAATGTCATGAAAATTAGACCTTTAATGCACTGTCCATCTCTTCATTCTAAATCAAGTTGATGTGAATTTCAAAACAAACAAAACTATTATTAGGCCATGATAATAAAGGGCTCCACAGTAAACATGGACATGTACCAGCTA
>NMRB01000715.1:142958-160799 GCA_002633025.1 Notospermus geniculatus
TTTTTTTTTTTTTTTTTTTTAGGGGCATGGCACCCTAGGGGGTTAAAAAAGGGCACAATGGCGCCACCATTTGGCGGCATGGCGCGGCGCCACTCTAAAATGGCCTAGATATAACACTGCTGATTAGCTCAATATGTAATAATATTCCACAATATTTTCCTTCTTCCTCTATGTTAATCTGTTATAAAAATAACCTGCAACCATGTCTTTTTCTTAATGAAATAGCAAAAAAATTGAAACAGATGACACTTACGTTGACGTTTTTGTGATAAGGTCAATTTCTGGACAGCTATTGGTTCCTTTTGATCTGAAAATTCAAGTAGAAAGTGTGGTCAGGTACATGTATCACAACCAGATTGTCAGATACAAAGGACAGGAAGTTTTTAGGCAACACAGACTCTGCAAGAACATTGGGAATATCTAGGGTTAATATTTTACCTGATTTTTAGGGAAACTCTGCATGAAATCATAACAGGGCAAAAATTCTGCAAGGAGGTGGTAAAAATATCTGCAAAATCAACTAAATATAAAACCCTACAGAACACTACAAGCAATGAAAACTCCAGGCAATTTACATGTTTTACCATGACACCTTTTGTCCTCTTTCAGCGAGTCTTTGTTTCATGCAGTCAGGAATTCCTCACTGAAGGGTATTTTTCAATGAATGTATATGCAAATGGGCGATTTCACGCAACCTGTTCCTTGACAATATTTTTCTTTGCACCATTCAAATAAATGCAACAAAAAAAAAAGATAATTCCATGGCCTGTATGTGAAGAATTCTCAGGTTGAAATACACCAGGAACCGCAACTTGGGAGTTCAGAATCATTGTCAAAGAGTGACAGTTTGTGTGGATTTGCCCAAATGTATTTTTCGAATTCACCTCAAAATATCACCACTGGCCCGACAGGTTAGTCAGCAGACCGGGCACATTACCAGTTATTACATGTAGTCACAATGAACATGACTTAACATCAGTAACAGCAAGAAATTCTTAATGACACTAACAGCAGCAAAAAGCACCCTCAAACGAGTGAACAAAAAAAAAGAGGTAAAAAGCTTTGAATCTCATGTTAATAAACATACCGGTACCATGCACATTCATCACAGATCATTGTCATTCATTGACATTGGAAACCAAGAAGTACATGTTGTACATAATCTGCCGCAGAACAGACAGCATCTTGTGAGATGACAGCATTGATGTAATTTTGCAATGGGGAAGTTCCCCAGTAGCCTCACACACAGAAATTCTTGGGTCATGAGTTAATTGATTGGTTAGGTATTAGTCTCATCCTCCCTAAGGAATTATAATTGGAAATTCTGTCTTTTCTTCATTGAAAAAATTCAATAGAATGAAAAACTCTCAAAGTGCGGAGAGTTACTTTTCATATCAGAGGGTTATTCACTAGTGTACAACATATCACTATAGTATCCCTGTTTTTTCAGGTTTTCTTATTATAACTACTAATCCATAATGGGGAACCCGCACACTAACGTCACAACGTGGCGCTGCGAGCGAAGTGACCGAAATCTCTTTTTTCTAACGTTATTTCCATTTATTTCTGGCGTGAAAATAAACCATTTGTGTTGGTCGCATGGCAGTAAAACTTACATCATCGTGTAGCAGATGAAATTTTCTTTTAAACTCATTCCTTTTTTCTTAAAATTAAGCGATCCGATAGCGATAAGGACAACGTCATTTGTGTCATTCTTCCTGTAGAAAAATGTACATGAAATTTTTTCATGACGCAACGTCAACACCTGAAACAACGTCAATGACGTCGTTTCGGTACAATCGCTCGCAGCGCCGACCTGTCGGGATAAACCGCAGGGCGGGTTCCTCATTAGGAACCAGCTCATTCACTTCTGGACTCTCTACTAGAAAGTGCCTGAGGAAGATCCCGGTTGGGGTCGAAAATTTGCGAAAGTCGGAGACGACTTTACTTTTATACTATCGCTATAGTATCAATACCGGAGGTATCAGAAGCACTGATAATCACAGCTTCAATCATGAATTTTTCCCAATTCATTTCTAAGAGAACCTCCAAACCATTTAATTCACAATCACTTCCTTGACATTCTGCAATCAATCATGCATAAATGTCATTAGTATTCAAAGCAATTTAACCAAAATGCCCATTTTATCTATCCTACAGGTTTGTAGACTAAGAGGTAACAGTGCCAGGCATCCTGAGAATCTCAGGTCATTTACGGTCGTACGCTCCCTCAATGTAGTAGTTGTGAAAGGAGCGAGCTCGAAGCCCTGGGATTCTCAGGATGGTGCCAGGGGGTGGTTCCAGGAGGTGGAAAGGGAGCTTCATGCCTCTTCATGGAAAATTCTCTGTCCATTTCAGCGAAGTATGGTGAACTTAAAAAACAATGAGGAACCCGCACACTAACGTCACAACGTGGCGCTGCGAGCGATGTGACCGAAATCTCTTTTTTCTAACGTTATTTCCATTTATTTCTGGCGTGAAAATAAACCATTTGTGTTGGTCGCATGGCAGTAAAACTTACATCACCGTGTAGCAGATGAAATTTTCTTTTAAACTCATTCCTTTTTTTCTTAAAATTAAGAGATCCGAGAGCGATAAGGACAACGTCATTTGTGTCATTCTTCCTGTAGAAAAATGTACAGGAAATTTTTTCATGACGCAACGTCAACACCGAAAACAACGTCAATGACATCGTTTCGGTACAATCGCTCGCAGCGCCGACCTGTCGGGATAAACCGCAGGGCGGGTTCCTCATTTATAACAAAAGGGGGTGGCACCCCCTGGAACCGCAACTGGGGCCAGGCAAATGCCAGGGACAAAACTTTTCTGCCAAAGCAACAGATGTGCACCAGAGAATCAAAGCCAGTGTGACATGTCAAGAGTCAGGCTGAGTTTCCACGGCTTCCAGACAGAAGAAATAGATGTTTTCTTATCTTATGTACCCTTTTTAAAAGCTGGTTCATAAAGTTCAGGGGATCCATCAGCTTGGAATAAGCCATCATGAGACCGCAAAGATTCTGAAATATACATTTAAGTTCTTTTCTTATGTATTTACAAAAGGTTCATGATGCCCACTGATGATGATGATGATGATGATATTGATAGGCCTATTGATAACCTATGTCAATATAAAATCCAAGACCAGAGGAATAATGTCAGACACGGGACTCATTTGTGGTTTCTACATGAGTCACTTGCAACTAGAATGGGACACACATGACACAAATAAAAAGTTATCATTTAAACAATGATTACACTGAATCAGCCGAGAAAACTGCACTGACATGACTGACAAACAATATCAATGTACAACACCAACTATTTCTGAAAAGGCAAATCAACAAAGAGCAGTCTGAGTTAGCTTAAATAAAGAGATACTGTACATGTGTGCCTAGGCCTAAGCCAACCCAGCCCAAGGACCAGGAGGTCTAAAAAGAGAAACAACCTGATAGATCTACATGTACTTTTTTCATTTCATAATTTTTTAGCAGGTTTCTGCTACATTGTATATTCATATCAGGGTTGAATGGCACATTTTGACTTAGGTTGGGGAGTCCCAAACGACAGCAATCTGAACAGAATAGGGAGGGTCCTTTTCCAATTTTGGAGTAGCCTAGGTCTATTTGACCCTGGATCCAGGGGGTCCCTGACAGTCCTGCTATAAGCTATGGGATAGCAGGGTTGGACCTACCATTACTTTTTTTTAGCCAGAGTAAACAAAATCCCTATTGTTCAATAGTGTGTTCTGTTCAATAATAGGGATTTTCTTTACTTTGGCTAAAAAAAGTAATGGTAGGTCCAACCCTGGATAGGGCCTACAAATGGCTGGCAGTAGGCCTAGGATAGGAATAGGATCTCGGCCTGCAAAAAGAATTTATACGATTTGAAGAAATATCGAGAATATCGGTATTGATTGACAATCAATGAATTTACAACAACGAGAACGAACACCGTATCTATGCCGTCTAGGCGCCTAGGCCTACACGCGTAACAAATTACAACAGCAGAGGCCTAGGCCTACACCGATCATTATTTACCCTGTAGTCTGCGAACCTTCGCTTTCTCAAACACTGCTAATTCATCCATGAGTTTCTTTCTCTGTCCAGCATCCAAACTGTAAATCAAATCTCTTGCCCAGTTTTCATGTCGTGGTGGGTGATGCTGATGTTCACCAAGGCCTGGGGCCTTTACTTGTTTGCTAGAATCACTCGAACATTTTCTACATATTATTAAACCTGGCACTCTTATGGATTCTGATATGCAGTCTGATATGAAATTCTGACTGAAAGTCCGAGAAAAAGTCCTTGAAAGTAAGCCGAAAGGGCGAAAGAACGTCAAGCCTGAAGCCATGATTTTCTAGCAGCCGTCCTTGAGAAATAAATCAAATCAGATGTAACAACTAAAGGGAACATATCAACATAAGATTACTAAAGCAAATTAAATTGAGGTACTGATTTTAACATAATTTAATGGGTCTTTATAACAATAGGTTATAATGGCTTGTAAGTACCTCTAGAAAGATTTTAAAGTGAGTTTATATTTAATTACATCTAGGTCACCCGTGTAATTTCTGTCGAACATCATGCATGTCATGTGACAGTCACGCACTGTTCAAGATGGCGGACGGATCGAAGATGTCACTTTTGCTTGGATTTTGTGTTTTCCTGGCCGTTTTTTCCTTTTATTCCACCCAGGCAAATGCCGCACCGACTCCTGTTGTAATATGGCATGGAATGGGTTTGTATAGCATTATCTTTAGTACATTTCAGATGAAATTAACCCCTTTTTGTGGTCTCAAAAGTCGAGAAAAGTGGACTGGTGTAATGTTTCCTTGTGTTCCCCACATCTCAGTGTTTCCATACAGTTATACTGCTAGAGGGACTAGCCTATGGCTTTGCAATAGGTGAACACAGAAATATCCCCCACTCTCTCGTTTCACTCACTGTCGATCGTGTCCAAACATGTCATGTGGTATCAGTACTCGGGTCGTTTCTCGTTACACAGCCTATTATTCGTTACATTGTTTGGTCGTTTCGTTACAAAGGTTTGGTTGATGCGTTACATGTGTTTCGTCATTTTGCTACCAAATTTAATGCCTTTGAACGTGTAATCAGTGATTTTTTTCTTAGTGCCTATTGTGTGAAACTTGATACCAGACCATGTAGACTGTTGATTTTTTTTCATGCAACATAAACAGAACGGGAGAGCTGGTTCCCGTCGACGGCCCTATTACCCTCGTTCCCATTTCGCTACATGTATTATAGCGAATATTGTGAAAGGCCGGCAGTCTGAAGTAAGACCAGTCATTCGATGTTCAAGTTAAGGGAATACTATTTACTGGAAAGAAATTGGCAAACGAATTTGGTATGAATGGAAAGAGCATTCTTCCTGGATTACAACCAAAATAAGTTTTTGAAGAATGCAAGCAATGGACTTTGAAATATAATGATCTCTGTCAGATTGAAATGCGGAAGTCGCGATGTAGAAGAGCGCCAGAATTCCCTGGGAAGCACGTGTTCAGCATGTCAGTTCGGGGCGCGATTTTGAGGGACTAAAATCTTGGAAGGGAGTGCCTGGGTAGGGAATTTGAATGAGGAACCAATGGGAAATGGAACAGAATGAAAAATAACGAAAGATTTGTTGAAGTTATTGCTTTTAATTTGAATTGTGCAATGGGCAAACCGCAGCCAAAGGACGTTAGCACCATGGGAGTTGAACGCCAAAGACGGGAACCAGTCGATGTGACGAAAGACTGGAACGACGCCATGGTATTAACCATCTA
This sequence comes from Notospermus geniculatus, assembly GCA_002633025.1. Classification (NCBI taxonomy): domain Eukaryota; kingdom Metazoa; phylum Nemertea; class Pilidiophora; order Heteronemertea; family Lineidae; genus Notospermus; species Notospermus geniculatus. The sequence continues at coordinate 148,741 of NMRB01000715.1, forward strand.
GGCTGTAGGCATATCCCCGTTCTGTTTACGTTGCATGAAAAACAAATTTACAGTCTACATGGTTGTCTGGTAACAAGCTTCACACAAGCAAGTAATAAGAAAAAGTCTTGGATTAAAGTTAGAATGCAGTATTCGCCACAATAAATTCAGTAGCGAAGCGTGTAATGAAACAACCAAACACATGTAATAAAATGACCAAACCCGTGTAACGAAACGACCAAACAATCAATGTAACGAACTGACTGTAACAAAAAGGCCGTGTAACGAAACGACTGTAAACCCAGTACGTTAATTGAGGAGAAACACTGTGTGGAAATCTATTGTCAGGTGATCGCGGTTCGCCACTTTTCGGGCCGACAATTACGTATTTAATAAATGAAATTGAAAAAAAAACAACATACATGTAGCATGTTTGACTTGTGTGTCCTCGTTCATCACATGTGACAGTCAACCGATTGTTGTTACAACAACGTTGTAAAGTATCCTGGGTGACTGTTTCGGCAAATGTGCCGGATGCGCTCCAAAGGGGGTATCGTGGTTTGCCAGTTCGTCGGAAATCGATGATTAAAGAAAGTGTGCATTTCATCGTCTTTACAGTAAATTAAAAGATACCGGTATGCATTGTTTAGCTCTGCTTGTATTGATGTTTATTTTAACTATTGCTCAAAATGCTGGTAAAAATCGGTGAATTGTGTAGGAAAGAATGGGCGAAATTAAATGAAAGTCAGTGAGCGTGTTGAGTATCTTACCTCTTTGAAGTGGTCAAACAGTCTGAGCGGTTGACGTTGCTATGTTCGGACAGGACATCAACGCAAAATGATTATCAGTGGTTGCGGTACGGGTGACGTGACGTCAAAAAGTGGCGAACTGCGATCACCTGACGTTACACTCTGTATACAGTCTGTACCATCTATCGTGCATTACCAAAAATATAGTGCTTTAGCCTATCCATCGGTCCAGATTTTGTGTAAAATAAAAGTTGATTATTTTGGTACAAAACATTCAAGAAGCTTGATAAAATATCAAAGAATTTGATTTAGACCAATACGAAAAATTTTTCATTTCCAGGTGATAGCTGCTGTAATCCACTGAGTATAGGGGCAATAAAAGTTATGATTGAGAAACAAATAAGTGGAGTCTATGTACACTCACTTGAAATTGGAAGTAATGTGGCTGAGGTAAGGCAGTGGTGTGTTGGGAGTAATTGTTCTGTTTTGATAATTTCATTTTGTTGTGGAGAGATGCATGTAATTTTTGTAATTCTGTGGTGTTTTGAAATATCATATTTATGCATTAATTTTGTCTTTCATCAATGACATTTTGTCTGTATTCTAAAATTATACTTGGAAAAGTTAACAGGACTCTTGTCATTGCAGGACACCTACAATGGTTTCTTCATGAATGTCAATAAACAAGTTGCGATGGTATGTAACAAGATAAAGTCAGATCCCAAACTTAAGAATGGATATAATGCGATGGGCTTTTCACAAGGCGGACAATTTCTGTGAGTACAAACGATTGTTGCTTCCATCTTCTTTTAGAATTCAAATGGTTTAATCTCTTCTAATTTCAAGTTTCACAAAAATGAATTATCCAGGTTTGCAAAGAGGTCAGAATCTCTGAAATCAAAAGGGTCTGTTTCACTTTGAATTCAAGATTGCGATTTGTGATCTGTGGGAAAACTGAAAGAGCTACGATCTTGCAATTTGGGGGGATGATTCTGTGTTTCAGACCAATTTCAATGGTACAACAATCAATAACATTTGAAGTAATTTTTTAAGACAATGGGTGTTTGAAGCCTTGAAGTTTCATATTAGAACCAAAATATTTCTAAACAAACTTGGATTATAGGTTCGCGAATGAGCCATGTGTCACCTACCTGCAAAATAATCCAGTTGTATTCAATGAAAGTACCAAAAAAAGTCACAAAAGTAGTTTGATATCACTCATTTGGAAGAACATGAACACTCTGAAAACCCTTAGGCCTATTGTTGACTGCCATTGTCAATACAGTCATAACAGTGACATAACAGGGCTGGATGACTTTTGTGGCAACTTGGGTTCAACCATTCATCTGAACGGGGTGGTGTTTTTTGCATAGGAAGCACTACAAACTGATTCAATGAGGTAATCTTTCTAACAAAACATTCTTTTGAATGGTCATCAACCTGCCCTTACTGCTCTGCAAGGAAAGGCAAGTTATGTAACTCTAATTCTCAATGCCTATGGAGTTGTGGTGCTGGCTAGGTGCTGGCCTGATGTAAGACTGTTCATACAATAGCTGTGACAACAAAGACAGCAATTCTTTGCCATGAATGCTGGAACATTGTAGGCCTACCTTACACCCCAGAAGGATCAATAGACCAGTCCTTTCCAGAAGAACTACATGGTAAGTTTCTTGCATTTCAAAAACAGAATATCAACATTTCGTGACATTTTTCTCTTGTTTCTTTTATCTTACCATAAAAATGAGTGCCACCCAAATCCATATGCCAAATATCATGTAAAACAATTAATTATTTCTTTGTATACGAAGAGTTTTAAATCCTTTTGTCTTAAAAAATTACTTCAAATGTTATTGATTGTTGTACCATTTAAATTGGTCTGAAACACAGAATTATCCCTCCAAATTGCAAGATCATAGCTCTTTCAGTTTTCCCACAGATCACAAATCGCAATCTTGAATTCAAAGTGAAACAGCCCCTTTGGCAGATGCATATAGTTTGTGACCCTCCACAGCAAAACCAGTCGCATGTTGCTCTTAGCTTGGCAGGTTGAGACCAAATGTTCGTCAGTTTCAATATTGTCTGTCTGTTATGAAATCTGAAGCAATCTATTTCTTCCATTCTCTCCTGGTGTCATCTTAGTTCGTTGCGGCTCACCTACTGAGTGACGTGTGACTGGTTTTGCCGTGGAGGGTCACATTTTGTCCAGATGATAATCATTCCAAATGTTTTCATGTCCATATCACAAAAGTCATTGGCCCGTACATGTATTTTAGAATGCTCTTCAACATAAAGGAGTTCCTCAAGGCTATTGTTCTCCTGTTGAGAACAATAGCCTTGAGGAACTCATTTACGTTGAGTAGCATTCAAAAACACGGGCCATTATGAAATCTTTGAAAACTTGTTTTCCTTACATTGCTGATGACAACAACTTTTTTTTTACAGGAGAGCAGTGGCCCAGCGCTGTCCATCCCCACCAATGTTGAACTTGATATCTATTGGAGGCCAACATCAAGGTAACTAAAACTTGTTTCAGTTTCCAACTCAAGGACTGGCTCCAACTCTGGGTGTTATACTTGGCAAAGTGAGACTAAAACAAATCTTTTCTGACAAAATGTTGGTGTGGTAATCACAAAGAATTACACTTTTGTTCAAATCTGTTTTCGATATGAACTTCCAATGTTTTGTATCATTTGGCATACTCAATGTCAGTATTTACACTTTTCATCATCAGGGGTTTATGGTTTTCCAAGATGTCCAGGAGATAACGTAACCATCTGTGATTATGTTCGAAGACTGCTCAAAATGAGGGTGCTTACATCAGGTAACGAACATTTTCCTTTGACTCCTCTAAATGAACTCAGTATTGTCTGTAGGATTACAAAAGTTATGAACAATAGACAAATCCCAAATTCCCAGATCTGGGCACTTCCGCCGAAATCGCAAACACAACTTCGACCTGAAACCAGCTGACGTGACAGTATCCATGATTCAGCAATGGTTGACTCTGACACAACGTCGTCAAAGTCACTGTCGTGGGGTTCTCTGCATCACGTCATTCAGTTTCAGACCGAGGTTGTGTTTGCGATTTTGGCGGAAGTGCGCAGATCTTTCTCGTTTACGTCAATTTGGGATTTGTCTATTCAGTGGAACAAGTGAATATCATGGAACTACTTGTGACATAAAATCTCAAAAAAGGAATGTAAATTTGGAATGATGAGCTTCTGGTCTCTGAACATTCAACTGTTGGCTTAAGGAATTGATACCGAACTGGAGGTATTGGTTGTCTCACCAAACCCGCGAGGGTGGAGCTAAAATGCAGACCTAAACCCGAGGCGCTTCGCCGAGGGTTTAGGTCGGAATGACAGCTCCACCCGAGCAGGTTTGGTGAGACGACCAATACCGACAGTGAGGTATCAATTTCTATTCTAAACCACCTTTCCATAAACCTTTCTGGCACTAAAACATTCATAGGCCTATTCAGTTCAGTGCGATTTGATTGCAAGTAGGCCTATTTTGAGATGTTCAGAGTCAATCCGACCCAGCATCCGGCTCCGCGGATGACGCTACGTCGATGACGCGACGTCACTGTGTAACAACATGTACATCGTGCCTACATCGTGCATGTCGTGTACAATTATGGCCGAAAAACCGGAGATTGCCGAACATTTCCGAAGTATTCCGAAGATGCCCGAGTACTCCTGAGTGATCATCCGCGACTTTGCACCCTAGCGGTGGAATTTGGAACTAAGATGATAGAGTTACACCATCTTTTGGGTCTAGTTGAGGTCAAGGTCACTTCAAAGGTCAAGGTCATTCTTTGTGGCGCCCTCTATATTTCAGTGTATGACATCCAATCAAATTCGGCCTCACCAAGATGGTTACCATGGTAACGTGCATCCTCAAACTCAACAAAACATTTAAAAATCTCTCGCCCTCGTCAAAAATTGAGAGTGGAAGGATGCTAACCAAACGTTTTATTTATATGGCCTTACTGATGACGTCATCAAATGTTGTGGTCACGTGAATCCTGGCAGGAACCACGTGATGTCATGACATCTTTTTCAGTCCTGACATGTTTTTTAAAATCCTGACATCTTTTTCACTCCTGACATGTTTTTAAAAATCCTGACATCTTTTTCAGTCCTGACATGTTTTTTAAAATCCTGACATCTTTTTCACTCCTGACATGTTTTTTTACAATCCTGACATGTTTTTTTTAAATCCTGACATGTTTTTTGTAACTCTGATATGTTTATGAGAATTCTGACATGTTTTTGCAAACTCTGACGTGCTTCTTAAATTTCTGACACGTTTTGTAAAGTCCTGACATGTTTTTTTGTAAATCCTGCATTTTCTTTTCAAATCCTGAGGTGATTTTATAGATTTCTGACATGTTTTTTGGTATCCCTGATGTTGTTTTGGTGTCCTGACATTTTTTCCGCTTTGGCTTGCCATAGGTTCCAGTGAGGTCTTTTTTTTCAGGTCTAGTATACTTAATATAGCTGTCAATAATAAGCGTGCCAAAGCCATTGCCGCTGCAACAAGACAGCGCCAACGATACCCACAAGAGTCAGTAACAAGGCTTCAATTCGCGATGATGGCATGCCGATCAAAGAGGCTAGCCGCCGCTTTGGTATACCGAGGAGTAGGCCTACTTTACAGGACAAAGTACATGGCCGTTCACCAGATCAAGGCATTCCTGGTCCTCCACCAATCTTAACACAGGCAGAGGAGGCAAAGCTTACCGACTTTGTGATTCGTATGAGCCGTATTGGTTACCCCCTAACAAGGGATGAACTCACGGAGAGTGTGAAACAAATCCTAGACAAGGATGGACGACCCAACCCGTTCAAAGAAAACAGGCCTGGAAAGGATTGGCAATCAAACCATCAGCGAGAGGGTACCAGAAAACCTAGGCAAGGAGCGAGCTGTGGTGACAAGAGAGAAAATTGAACATTGGTTTGTCGAAATGAAAAAGTACATAACTGAAGAGACTGATGAAGGTCTAGAAATATTCAAATTCCCCGGTAGATTTGTTTAACTCAGATGAATCTGGTTTTCCACTCCGTGTGAAAAGGGGGCGAAGCACTTGTATGTGTTTTCAATTCAAGTTCAAATAAACGTCAGTTGACCGTCCATGGCTGTTGCTCGGCAAGTGGAAATTTTGTTCCACCCATGATAATATTTCCTGGCCAAATTATAATCCGCTTGCAGGAGCAGAAGAATTCTGCATTGGAAGATCCAGAGGAATCGGAACCAGTCATTGTTGGTTCAGCTGGGCGGCTTGAGATACATGAGTAGGCCCTTGGAGTCAGGCCAATATATGTGTGGATAGAGTGCGTCCATCAGTTGATACCCCGCAGGGTAATACAATAGATTCGTCTCCCCAACTGCTGTAAGATGGCGCTGGGAGACGAATCTAAAAAACAAATCCTGCAATCAACCCTGGTATATATCGTTAGATTATGATCTCATCTTTAATTTGAGACATACCTGATCAAATTATGTTCAATCAAGGCCGAGATATTGACGTGATTTGATGACTTGTTTTCCCTCAAAATCTATGAAAAATTCATTTTGAAACGATCTGGTTCCTGCCGTTATGGTGCGATCGTACGCCGGTAGGTTCACATGCTGACCTCTGAACTTTAGGCCAGTGTTCTGATTGGTCACAGATCTTCGTTGCACTTGGTAGAGCCAGTCAGTTACCAAGGAGATGACCCAGTTTCCGCGGAGCCAGGGTTCATCTGGCATTACTTGGAGGAGCAGCTTAGAAATGGTCACAGCCATGACAGCAGATCTGTTACATGTAACATTAAGAAAATGGTGCCCGCCATGGAGGGGGACAGACTGAAATGTCACCCCGAGAAAACATTGTTGACCGAGGCCAACAATGTATTTTCGAGGGGTGACATTTCGGTCTGTCCCCCGACATGAAAGGGTGCCATTTTCTATATCGTACCGGTGTACATGTACATGTATGTGTCACAACCCATCTCTGCGGCTGTGCCCGGCAGCGGCGGAATGCGTCAACCACGATTTTGGAGAACAAGAGGCCCATGGGCCTCGCGCTCAGCTGACATTTGATGCCTCAGTTTGATAGGCTAAGGCATAAGAGGTACTGCAGTCTTAGGACGGTTCGTGGATGATGTCAAATGTTATTCACCAAGTGTGCATGTTTGGATGGGATAAAGTCTGCTAATTATGATTAGAGACTCGGACCAATACAATTTTGCCAAGAATGAATCACATTTATTTAGGAAAGCCTACGGTTTGCATACATGTGTAAGAGAATAATTCATTTGTCTGCTGTGGCGAAGACTTCGCTGTTCTATGATTTCGACAGTTGATCCCTAATTGCCATTCCTATGTGTGTCGGCTGAGAGTGAGTTCTTCAAATTCAAGACACTTCCTTGCTCCTCTCTTTAGCAACAGCAGCATCAGCGATCTGGGGTGCTTCGGCAACCAGGATCGACCTGAAATGTAGTGAATAGAGTGGGAAGGGGTTAAATTGTACATGACAGGCCTAAAATCCTTGGTGAATCGAGATACATGTCAGATCTTTATTACACCACCCTTGGTTGGGAAGGGGTTAATATAGCATGATACCGTACAATGCTAGGTATTAGACCCCTTGGGTGGTGGGAAGGGGTTANATACCTGTCCAGCAGAAAATAAGAGACAGGGGTGGTTTGTATTGCATGAAGGTAGAGATGACCCCTGTATTACGCCAGGTGGACAAGATAATCAGGGATGAATTTAACAAACCCCATGGGAAGAACTTAGTCAAGGTAGGTAGGGCAAGCATCATCTTACAGGGCCTATCCCTTTCGCAGAGGAGAGAGCGACCCTACCTACCAACCCTGCTCAGTAGCTGGGAGTGGGAAAAAATAAAAAAATCAGCCTTTTCTCTTCCACTTTTTGGAGGAATTTTCAAGCTCCTCAGAAGTTGATGCTGAAGTAAAATATTCGATATAATTTTTGTAATCTTTACCGGCAAATCACGATCCTTTTCTGGCCAGAGTGAAAGTCAGCAGCCTACCACAGGCATATCGTGAGGTACGGGCCGGCTATGCCTGTGCCCCCCCCCCCGTCATGAAAAACCACTTCTTCAGCAATTTTATGTAGGCCTATAGAGATATAAAGTAGAAAGACCTGAATAAATGTACCGGTATCAATAATCAACACGACAATTTGCGTAATTTTTTCCAGGCAATTCGATCAAAAGTTACAGCTACTGGTGACATTAGCCAACAGATGACTGCTCAGGTTCAGGGATATCTGTTAGAATCAAACCTGCCAGGAACTGAAGTGAAGAAAACGGTTGACATTATCATTAGAAAGTACATGAATGCACGTACGGGTGGCCAGATACGTGGGGAGTTCGATGCTTCAGTGGAGAGAAGTGGGAAGCGTTCAATAGGAGGGAGTGCATTACGTGACACTCTGTATAACGTTACTGGACCTAGGGGAGGAAAGTCTGCATCCAGGGGAGGGAAGTGTGCATCTAGGGGAGAGAAATCTGCATCTAGGGGAGGGAAGTCTGCATCTAAGGGAGGGAAGTCTGCATCCGGGGGGAGGCGATCAGGATATAGCAGGGGGGAAACGTCTGGACCAAGACAGGGGAAGTCTGGATGTAGGGGAGGGAAGTCTGGAGATGTAAGGGGAAAGGGCTCTGGCAGAGGTAGGAGGGCACGTGGTAAAAAGAAGGATTAGACTGAACTGTGTGGTAGGAGAAAGCAGATGGTGATAAGTATGGTGATTCAACTCAACCCACCAGGATTCTGACCTAGTTTATCTAGGCTAGGTTTCACAAAAAAAGTCAAGAAATGCACTTTAAGTGAGTCATGTGACAGGGTTTGAGCCCATCAGCTGCCTGCATTTTGCTGGGCCCTGTTTACAAACCCCCAGATTCTGCTCTTGCAGTGAGCTTTGATTTGAGTGACTGCTGAAATTGTGTTAACATTGTCCACTGAATAAATTTTTCTTATACGTGACTAAATATTTTGCTGATGGTGTTTTCACTTTTGGTGCCAGGAACAATGAATGATGTCAAAAACAGTTGATTCCAATCCACAATGCTGGGACTGACTACGCCAAAAGCACAGGATTCCTTTTTTGGGCCCGATACAGTCCGAGCACCCTCATTCATAATTAAAATTTTGCAAATTTTCGACCCCAATGGGCGCTTTCTAGAAGATCCAAGTGTACGGTCCGCAGGCCAACGAAATGAGGAGACATGAGGCTCGTTGAATTCCCCTTCGCATGCGTGATTTATTGAAGCAAGGAGTAGAAATAACAGCGACAGCAGCGAAAGTAGTGACAGCAGCGACAGTAGATTCAACTGAAATAATGTACAGAATGAGCGAAATTAAAATACACGTAAATAAAAAGGAAGCTAAGACGAAATTTGGGCAGAAACCGGCAGCGAACAGTACACAACTCACCGTCGTTTTGCCTGGCTGTCTCAACGTTGAAAAGTACATGAGTGACCAGAGATACATAAGCGCCAGAGAAATGACCTACAGCCATACGTCGTAGAAAACACTGAAGAACTGAAGAGCCTAGGCACAAACTAGCCAGTTTTATACAATTTCTGCCGGTTCCAAAAATAACCCTCACATGACTCGAGTTATAGACCACCTTTTAACCTGGTGAAACTCACCCAAGTTACATGACAGAATTTTTAACTTAACAACAGTTGAAGGCCACGAATATTGTTCATGGTTCACAATAACTACCACAAAGTTTCCACTTTACACAGCAAGAATCGGACAACAATAGAAAGCAAATAGAATGAACTAAATAACCAGATTGTGGAAGGTGAAATGTGACAAAGCATAGTCAAACATAAAGCGAAACTGACAAGTCCGTAGTCGTTGGTGCGGTTCGCTACTAGCACTAAATAAACCTAAACCCAATGGGCTGAAACCAAGGTTTCATTGCCAATAAGTCGCGCATAAAGACATCAATAACTTCGACAATTAACTCTTACACCAAGGAGTGAATGAATTTCCTGCTGAAAAGTAACAGACAAAATAACTAATAACTGTAGTGATCACAAACTCATTGTTATTCAAATTGAAGAAAGGAAAATTTTGCCATCTATGTACAAAAAATATTAACTTATGTTGACTGCACATCAAATGTTGACTGCACATGAACAAAGTTGGCTAAACAATTTCAGATTTGGGAGCCATTATTACCCAGACGTGAGGCCACAAATAACAATTTGCCCAGTTGAGAATCTGAAGCTTTTTTGCAGGGGACAGGTTCAATACTAATTGCAAACATGCCAAAAGTAACTTGCAAATGTCTATGACCTCTTCTTCCTCTTGAGAGGCACGCCATCTTGTGTATAAAGAGGCACATTCCTGTATCCTTCTTCCACAGTTTCCACATCTTGTGGCCGAACTTCACGCTGAAGCTGCTTGGATCTTTTTGCATAACTGTAGTTGATGGAGGTTAATTTCCCACCTGCCGAAAACTTGAATTGGGAGAAGAGCGTTTCTATGGCACTTCCGTTGATTTTAAGTGGAGTAATATAGTAACCTGGATTCCTGGCAAGGTAATCTCTGCAGAATGCACTGAATGAATAACAGCAAATTCGTAGGAGATCATACGTCTGAAATAAACAACCACAGAGATGTAGTCAACATAAAGGAAAACAGTGCTGCCCTCTCAGAAAAGGGAACAGAACCAAATTGCAATCCATGTAGTTGAACAAATATCCATCAGATGGCAACACCAGCAAGCAATTGGCACCACATATAGAGTGGAGTGATCATGGTCATGATGGTGGGGTTTGCAAGATACTGAATGAAAATGTGGTGAAAATTAACTCGCCTGCCAGGAAATGAACCGTGCTTCATTTGGAGATGTCAATGAAAAATTATCACCTGAAACAGATTTGAAAATGATTGTCACTGTAGGCCCAACAGAATTTTCCTACCCACCAAATTAACGTCTTTGACATCAACGGGACGCCTGCCAAAAATGATGTGAATTTCCTTTGGCAACTTCGGTTATTAAACTGCATGAGGGTTTTGAGTTAGGTTAATAGCAATAAACTGTTTCGCCAGAACTGAATGGTTGTTTAAAATGCTTTGGGGGGGAATACTTACATTCCTGTCTTAAACGGTCCATCCAATCCTTGAAGAAATTGAAGCCACTTTCTATACTTTTTAGTGTGGTGTCATCATTGATGTTTTGGATCTTGTTATCTTTCTTCAAGAAGCCCATTTCAAATAGCTTGCTACATGCAGTCAAGTACTCATATGTGGCCATAACTTGTTCTGTGTCTTCTGGCTGGGGTTCATTGTCAGGATTTGCGTAGCTGAATAGCTCAGAAAGCACCCCAGGCTGCTGAATTTGAAATAAAAATGGCCTGTCAAGAATCATGTCTGCTGTTTAGGGAAGTAAGTGAGCTGATGACACCTGGACCTTATTCACAAGTCCTTTGGAAACATTAGTCCGTAAACTAGATAATTGTTCATTTGTGAATGTTCTTTTGACCACTCACTTTCTAACAAAGAAATTTGCAAACCTGCAGTTACAGACACTTTGTAAATAAGGTCCCTGGGCATATGAAGTCCAGAGACTAGGACTGAGAAGGGCTTTGCGACTCGCTGATCCATGGATGGCAAAGCCAATGGAGGAAGCATGATTTTATATCATAAAATACCCCTCTTAAATTTTTAGGGGCATTGGAATCTGGTGTGTCTTCCACTGTGAAGTACCTCCAGAAAACTCTTGCCCTGGGATTTTTTCAAGAAACTTTCTGATTTAGCAGAATTTATCATTTTAGTACATTTTAACAGAACGTAACAAAATACCTACCTGCATTATTTTTGCTGGTTTGACGTTAAGTTTCGTCCAAGCATCTCTGTCAATCATTGCCTTGTTTAACCTGGGCTCCAAAAGTATGAGGTCATTGTCTCTGCGATGCTTTTCACGATCCCACATGGCACGAATTTGCTCCCAACCAAAACTTGCAGCATCCTTCCTCAGTACGAAAGACTTCGCACCAGGGGCCTTATTCACGAAAGGCTCGCAAACTTTGCGTGCACGCAAAGTGCCATTTTTGCAATATTTCTTATTCATGAAGCCCACGCATCGCAAAAAATTCGCAAAATCAGCGATCACGCAAAAAAATCGCAATCGCAACGCAAAGTTTACACGTTATTCACGAAAGGCCCGCAAACTTTGCGCATCGCAAAGTCCCACGCAAAGTGCCAGAATTTTGCGGGAGGTCTATACCCGCTCGCAAACTTTGCGTGATAGCGAAGTCTTGGTAATTCACTCTGACCCGGAGCTAATTCTTGCTTCCCA
>NMRB01000715.1:171257-187064 GCA_002633025.1 Notospermus geniculatus
GGGTTTCCCCGAACAAATATAGCTCGTGACGTCATAACGCTGGTACCCCGTGCCTGTCTTTGAATAGCGGAACGTGAGTGCAGCCAAAGACGGGAACCAGTCTAAGAAATGAGCAAACGAACAGAGCCGATCTGCGTCATATGTTTGTTCGGTGTCGTGCATTCATCTACGTCCGCATCGACATTACATCAGCCGTGCTGCGAGTACTATTGCGGATTTGAGTGCCGATAAACGGCACGAAAAATTCTTTGATGACTGTCGGTACGATATGGTACATTGTAGTATCCATTCTATGGACCGAGTCCAAATGGACTGAGTAACTTGGACTGAGTGCCAAAAAAAAGATATAAACAATAATAATGAATGTTATCACCATAAATTGGTAAGAAATGGTTATCTTCAATATGTACAACGTGAAAAGAACTAAGAAAAGCAAAAGTATAAAATTTTGTTGTTCGCTGAGCCGACCTGAAATCCCCAAGTTATATCAACCCAATAGCGCGCCACACCCAGGGGCGAATTCGATTGTGACCAAGGGTAGAGTAAGAGCAGCGCGTGCCATGACGTCAGCGATGATGTAAACACACCACTGCGCATGTCGAGTACGGGTAGCAATCGAACAGCCTCGAGGAAAAAAGTCATGGCGGCGCCAAATTTAAACAACGTGATGCCCATGAACAATTTCATGATATTTTGCTATATGTTTGATGATGATGAAATACCGTATCTTAGCCAAACAAATACCTATGTACAGATTGCTGTTGCCCTTTCAAAGTGCATTCGACGTGCGCGGGTCCCAAAAATTGAAGGGTATTGTGAAAACGTGGTTTGCCTATACACACTGAAGGATTTTGCAACCCACTTTCGAATAAGTAAGGGGATTTTTGACCAAGTTCTTGATAGCATTGAGCAAGACCTCGTCGTTGAACATGCGGGAGGACGAGACCCCGTTAGTCCTGAGAAACAGTTACTTGCTTTTCTCTGGTATATAGTCAACGAAGAATCCATGAGAGAAGTGGCTGTACAGTTTGACATGTCCACTTCCACTGTATGCCACAAATTCAAAAAGGTCACAAAAGCCATATTAAGGAGACTGATCCAGGTAGGTAGCCCAATATCCAGTGCTGGTGCCTGTGATGTTCCTCCCGGACTAGGCCTTCGGAGTATACTCCCGTCTTCCGTCGAACAATGAGGGAAAACCAACGCATGTGTAATCAGACTTCACAGCGCGAAACGGCCATGTTTTATTTCCGTCCCAAACACGTGTAACCACTCAGCTACTTACAACGGGCGCAAGACGGCGCCACCATATGGTCAAGAAGACCACAGTTAGCTTTCTGAGGCGGGCGCGTGGCGGCGCCACCATACGGTCGGGAGACAGGCGGACTAAATACCATACATCACCCCCCTCCCGAGCGTATGAAAGCCCCGGCCATACGCCCGTAACAAAATACAAAAATAAAATTTACATGCAAAATCTTGCTTGTCTCAAGTTGACACACAAAAAATATCCAGACCAGTACAAAAATACCTGAGATATCTTTAAGATGATCAAAAATAATCCTAGGGAGACTACTTGCCATGACAAGGTTGGCTACAGGCAGCCATCCTATAAACCAACGCCACCATGCCAAGATGCCCCCTGTACCTAATTTGATGACTACTCTAGTCTACCACTACAATAATACAACCGGTACGCTCACGGGCTGACCCTTAAAAATGACAATAAGCCATTCAAACTTACTGTCATGAACAACTACAATCAGCAGCAACCAAATAAGCTGCGAAACATCAACACCAAACGCTAGTGCCCGCTAAAGCCGCACTATGTAGTACGATCATAACTGTAAGAAATTCAAATTACAAGCAACTTCTCGGCTTAAAATTCCATCAAGTAAACAGTAATGTCACCCGGATGAAATACACGAAAGCAATGTAGTACACAGTACACCTATAAACCCAAAAACAAATCAACAGATTCTTAATCCTTCTTTCTCCACTGAATTAACCCTACGACATTCAGTTAACACTTACAGTTAGTGTTTATCCCTGATATCACATATCACACAGAGATTCATATAAAAACGACTGCAAAAGTACAACACCCATCATATCTGCTCTAAATGGTGCGCACTAAACCAATTTATAAACATAACAAAACATTTATCCAAAAATATCTATCAACTCTACACCAAACCATTTTCTCCCGCCTAACAAAGGCCTACATTATCCTACCATCCACACAGATATAACTTCAACGGGCTACCAAACCACGGCCAGATCGAAATAACAGAAACAGTACCCAATACAGTACAAATAACTCAAGTTGACCTGGTGAAAATCCACAAAGTTGAGACTTATATTAACATTATCTTCCTATCCACCGCAACCGCGGGCTTACTTATACCAAAACAGCTATAGGCCTACATCTCGCCTAGCAAAACAGACATCTCAACTACTACATCAGTGGAATTCAATAACATAAGCAAACAAGGTCTAAATGGCCGTCTAGAACTGCAACTAGTAAGAGATACACAATCACTCAAATACAAACATCATGGCCATGATTACACGCATACTACACTATTAGTGCTTCGCAGATTTACACCGAAATTCAAATACACACATGCAGCAGTCTATTTAAACCGAAGACCGAGATGCCACACACACAGGCCACACTTGACATGGTCAGAAGGAAGAAATTGCCGCGGAATGGTCACACCCCAAGCCAATAATGATTACCAGTCACTCAGATCGATGCCTTTGGCAATCCTCAGTTTGTCCGCATGTGTCTTCATTGTCGCACCTTCCTTATTCAACTGAAGAAGCACAGTGAAATCGTCGTTTAGTTCAATTACTCGATAAGGGCCGAGCCACGGCGGATGCCGGTCGCCCTTAAAACATTTCCTGGGATTAAAGTACCAAACTGCGTCTCCTTCCTTAACAGCCCTATACTTAGGCGAAGCAGTCTCATATTGTTTCTTCTGAATGCGCTGCACGCCCTTCAGGCGTTCCCGTACTATAGCATAAGCCTTGTTAAACTTGGCCTCTAGGTCAACAACATAGGATGACGTATCCCTCGATTCCTCTGATGGGGCTGTGTACAACAAATCCAATGGCAGACGCATCTCCCTGGACGAAAGCATGAAATGCGGCGTTTCGCCAGTACTAGAGTGAACACTGGACCGGTACGCCATGAGAAAGATAGGAAGCATCAAGTCCCAAGAACCAGTACTCTCCTTATGATCTTCAATGTATGTTTTCATGATGTTCTTCAGTATTCTATTAAAATTCTCCACTAAACCGTTACTTTTAGGGTTGTATGCAGTGGTCAGCGTCTTATTGACCTGTAGCTTCTTCATGAGGCAAGTAAATAAGTCGGATGTAAATTGCGACTCCCCTGTCGCTGTGCATGATGTGCATGCAGCCAAACCTAGAAACCAATTCCCTAATGATGGCATTACAAATTTCCTCTGTCTCCATGGTTCGAAGGGGGGCTGCCTCCACCCATTTGGTGAAATTATCCTCCATGGTGACAGCGTATCTGTAGCCTCTTGGCGTTTGCTTCAAGGGTCCAATGAGATCTATACTTATTCGCTCAAACGCCTCGCCGAACAGTTGTTGTGTCAATGGTGGCGAATTTTTCCTGTGTGGGCGTTTGGCTAAATTACAGGTTCGGCAACTTGATACAAACCGCATCACATCTTTGCGCCAGCCGACCCAATAAAATCGCTCTTTCACTCGATGAAGGGTTTTAAAGGTTCCCAAATGACCAGCAGTTGGTGCACAATGTAATTGCTGAAGGACTGTATTTCTCATACTCCGTGGCAACACTAGCTGAATTCTATCTGACGTCTCGGGCGTAACCACTCTCCGGTATAAGATGCCATCCTTCACAAAAAGGTTCCTCCAATGCACTGGCGGAGTGCCTTTACACTGAGGCTTTCAGAAGATACAGCACGGAAACTTGGATACTCGGCGTCAGCAAGTTTTAGTTGCAAGATTGGAGATATATCGGGGTCAGTTCGTTGCAAGTTGCCGATCTTATGCAACAAATCCTCCGTAATAGGTACATGTTCTACAGGTGGTACATCTGGCTGCAGGTCTTGGCTAGCCAACTTAGCCTGGGCTCTTGTCAAAACGGCATTACAAGTTATCATCAGATCATCAATTTTATTGTCGATGGTTTCATCGGTAACTTTGGAATGAGAGCAAGGTTGTACGGTAGTTGGTTTAGACTTCCTAGCTTTCCGGGGCTTCCCTTTGCCGGGTTGTCGTGGAGATTGTTCGTCATCACGGCCACACTGTGTGCAGGGCATCCTGCTCATCACATCAGCGTTTACGTGCTTATGGCCAGGTCGATGAATGAGGTCAAACTTAAAGGAGGACATAAAAAGCTGCCATCGTTGAATCTGGTCATTACACTCCGAAAGGGTAAGAAGATGGCTAACAGCTGCATTGTCAGTTCTGATGGTAAAGTGCTGTCCATATAGATATGGCTTGAAATGTTGTACTGAACGGATGACGGATAGAAATTCCTTCTTGGTAATGCAGTAGTTGCGCTCGGAATCAGATAAAAGCCTCGAAAAGTATCCAATTACACGCTCCTCTCCTTGCTGGACTTGGCTCAACACACTGCCCATCCCGGTATTGGAAGCATCGGTATCCAAGATAAAGTGACCTCCCTTCACATCCGGAAATGACAGTACTGGGGCAGAAGATAGAGCGGCCTTTAATCTCTGGAAAGACTCCTCACATTCCGTGGTCCATACGAGAGAGCTATTCGCTTTACCATGTGTCCCAATAAATTATGTTGGTTACATTTCTACGACCAAATTGGATCAAATGGTTAAAGTGGGGCCTAACATGTAACATGTAATAGACCTATCCATTTGCCCAGTTTGGTCATTCAAGCGCGAGGGCGTGGTTTAGGGTGTAGGCCAAGCCAAAAACCACTCAGCTTCTTACAAAAGGCGCAAGACGGCGCCACCATATGGTCAGGACCACAGTTAGCCTTCTCAGGCGGGCGCGTGGCGGCGCCACCACACGGTCGGGAGGCAGGCGGACCAAATACCATACATCACCCCCCTCCCGAGCGTATGAAAGCCCCGGCCATACGCCCATAACAAAATACAAAAATAAAATTTACATGCAAAATCTTGCTTGTCTCAAGTTGACACACAAAAAATATCCAGACCAGTACAAAAATACCTGAGATATCTTTAAGATGATCAAAAATAATCCTAGGGAAACTACTTGCCATGACAAGGTTGGCTACAGGCAGCCATCCTATAAACCAACGCCACCATGCCAAGATGCCCCCTGTACCTAATTTGATGACTACTCTAGTCTACCACTACAATAATACAACCGGTACGCTCACGGGCTGACCCTTAAAAATGACAATAAGCCATTCAAACTTACTGTCATAAATGAACAAACATACAATCAGCAGCAACCAAATAAGCTGCGAAACATCAACACCAAACGCTAGTGCACGCTAAAGCCGCACTATGTAGTACGATCATAACTGTAAGAAATTCAAATTACAAGCAACTTCTCGGCTCAAAAGTCCATCAAGTAAACACTACTGTCACCAGGGTGAAATATACTAAAGCAATGTAGTACACAGTACACCTATAAACCCAAATACAAATCAACAGATTCTTAATCCTTCTTTCTCCACTGAATTAACCCTACGACATTCAGTTAACACTTACAGTTCGTGTTTATCCCTGATATCACATATCACGCAGAGATTCATATAAAAACGACCACAAAAGTACAACACCCATCATTGCTCTAAATGGTGCGCACTAAACCAATTTATAAACATAACAAAACATTTATCCAAAAATATCTATCAACTCTACACCAAACCATTTTCTCCCGCCTAACAAAGGCCTACATTATCCTACCATCCACACAGATATAACTTCAACGGGCTACCAAACCACGGCCAGATGGAAATAACAGAAACGGTACCCAATACAGTACAAATAACTCAAGTTGACCTGGTGAAAATCCACAAAGTTGAGACTTATATTAACATTATCTTCCTATCCACCGCAACCGCGGGCTTACTTATACCAAAACAGCTATAGGCCTACATCTCGCCTAGCAAAACAGACACCTCAACTATTACATCAGTGGAATTCAATAACATAAGCAAACAAGGTCTAAATGGCCGTCTAGAACTGCAACTAGTAAGAGATACACAGTCACTCAAATACAAACATCATGGCCATGATTACACGCATACTACACTATTAGTGCTTCGCAGATTTACACCGAAATTCAAATACACACATGCAGCAGTCTATTGAAACCGAAGACCGAGATGCTACACACACAGGCCACACTTGACATGGTCAGAAGGAAGAAATTGCCGCGGAATGGTCACACCCCGAGCCAATAATGATTACCAGTCACTCAGATCGATGCCTTTGGCAATCCTCAGTTTGTCCGCATGTGTCTTCATTGTCGCACCTTCCTTATTCAACTGAAGAAGCACAGTGAAATCGTCGTTGAGTTCCATTACTCGATAAGGGCCGAGCCACGGCGGATGCCGGTCCCCCTTAAAACATTTCCTGGGATTAAAGTACCAAACTGCGTCTCCTTCCTTAAGAGCTCTATACTTAGGCGAAGCAGTCTCATATTGTTTCTTCTGAATGCGCTGCACGCCCTTCAGGCGTTCCCGTACTATAGCATAAGCCTTGTTAAACTTGGCTTCTAGGTCAACAACATAGGATGACGTATCCCTCGATTCCTCTGATGGGGCTGTGTACAACAAATCTAATGGCAGACGCATCTCCCTAGACGTGAGCATGAAATGCGGCGTTTCGCCAGTACTAGAGTGAACACTGGACCGGTACGCCATGAGAAAGATAGGAAGCATCAAGTCCCAAGAACCAGCACTCTCCTTATGATCTTCAATGTATGTTTTCATGATGTTCTTCAGTATTCTATTAAAATTCTCCACTAACCCGTTACTTTTAGGGTTGTATGCAGTGGTCAGCGTCTTATTGACCTGTAGCTTCTTCATGAGGCAAGTAAATAAGTCGGATGTAAATTGCGCTCCCCTGTCGCTGTGCATGATGTGCATGCAGCCAAACCTAGAAACCAATTCCCTAATGATGGCATTACAAATTTCCTCTGTCTCCATGGTTCGAAGGGGGGCTGCCTCCACCCATTTGGTGAAATTATCCTCCATGGTGACAGCGTATCTGTAGCCTCTTGGCGTTTGCTTCAAGGGTCCAATGAGATCTATACTTATTCGCTCAAACGCCTCGCCGAACAGTTGTTGTGTCAATGGTGGCGAATTTTTCCTGTGTGGGCGTTTGGCTAAATTACAGGTTCGGCAACTTGATACAAACCGCATCACATCTTTGCGCCAGCCGACCCAATAAAATCGCTCTTTCACTCGATGAAGGGTTTTAAAGGTTCCCAAATGACCAGCAGTTGGTGCACAATGTAATTGCTGAAGGACTGTATTTCTCATACTCCGTGGCAACACTAGCTGAATTCTATCTGACGTCTCGGGCGTAACCACTCTCCGGTATAAGATGCCATCCTTCACAAAAAGGTTCCTCCAATGCTGGCGGAGTGCCTTTACACTGAGGCTTTCAGAAGATACAGCACGGAAACTTGGATACTCGGCGTCAGCAAGTTTTAGTTGCAAGATTGGAGATATATCGGGGTCAGTTCGTTGCAAGTTGCCGATCTTATGCAACAAATCCTCCNACGAAGTAGCCAATCAGACAGAGGCAAGCTGCGCTGTTGATGTTAAAACTAGTGGCATGTCAACACAACAATGATTTTATGAATGGATCGGGCCACGTGATGTAAACAATGACATCATCTTTGTTGACAAACATTGCGAATTTCGTGGCCCGCGAAAATAATCCGTGATATATTATCTTTAACCCCTTCATCCTATTTGGTGGTATAAATGTAACCAACATAATTTATTGGGACACATGGTAGTTAATTGGTACAATGGAACTGCGAGGTCCGACATGTTCCGGATGAATCGTCTATAGTAGGAAACAAGACCAAGGAATCGCTTCACTTCAGTTTTCAATTTGTGCTTCGGCACGGTGGCCAGAGTAGGCCAGTCCTGGACTGCTTTAATCTTTGTTTGAAGCGGAGCGATGCCCTCCCCTGATATAACGTGACCTAGATATTCTAGTGATTCCTGCATTAAAGAACACTTGCTGGGCTTCACTTTTAGTCCTGCCTTATCCAGTGCGTCTAATACCAGTTCCAGATTGTGCAGTGTTTCTGAGAAACCCCGGCCAAACACTAGAATGTCATCCAAATAAACTAAGCATTTCTCCCACTGCAGATGGCGTAGAACGGACTCCATGAGGCGCTCGAAGGTTGCAGGGGCGTTGCATAATCCAAATGGTAATACGGTGAAATGGTAAGCTCCGGATTTTGTCAGAAAGGCTGTTTTCTCGCAGTCCTGTTGGGTCCGCAATGGAACCTGCCAATAGCCTGATTGGAGGTCAAGGGAACAGAAATGGGTGCTACCATGAAGAGAATCAATACATTCATCAAACCTAGGAATTGGGTAGGAGTCCACCTTTGTCAGGGAGTTAAGCTTACGAAAATCCAGGCAGAATCTAGCTGTGCCATCCTTTTTAGACACAACGACTGGAGGACTGGACCATGGGCTGGCTGATTCCACCATTATACCTCGTTCAAGGCCATCCTTCACAGCAGCAGCGATTTCCTGCTCTTTTTTCCATCCGTGTCGACGAAGTGGCATGCGGAAGGGTGGTGCATCTCCTGTATTTATGCTATGACTTGCTAAATCTGTCCTACCAATATCCCTAGAAGATTTTGAGAATGTCCTACTGTATTTCGCCAGAAGAGCAGCCAATTGTTTCTTCTCCTCCTCACTTAAGTTTACACAAGATTTTCTATATAGATCTTCCAAATGCTCAGGAACCTTGCTTTCCATCTCCTCCAATGAAAAGCAACACATTGAACACACAGCAGATGCCGAACCTTCCTCTGATGCAGCACCATACTCATACTGCGAGAGTTCATCAGCTGGGAATAGGTAGCCTACTGTAGTTCCCCTGGGAATTTCAATCACATCCTCAGTGGGGTTGAATATTTGCAGAGGCGTCGTAGTTGACCTTCTACCTTGTACCGTTACTGACCGAGCAGGTAACACGCCAAAGTTCTGGATAAAGTGACTACTCGGCTCGAAAACTGTCTCTTGCCGTCTGCGAAATGGGCTACAAAGTGATGCCATAACTAGTGCTTCATTACCAGGCTGAACTGTCAGAGGCTGCCGCAGTACTACAGAGTGAGGCAATAAGTCATGTTTGCTAGTGGTCAGCGGGTATTCCTTGCCATCGAACACAAAAGATTTAGTACTCAACTTCAGGTCGCATCCGAATCGAAGCCAGAAATCAAGACCCCATATCCCATCCAGGTTATCCATATGAGCCACATACATCTTACAGCTAAAATGCGACTCATGAATCCTCACTGGCATTACTACTTCACCGATTATTGGTAATGATGACTGTCCATCCGCCATGCTGACATTTTGGCTAGTTTTCTGTAGCGGAGGACGATATTTCCTCGGGATCTTGTAATACGTGTTGGAAGACAAGAAGGTGAAAGGCGAGCCTGAGTCCAACAGAAATGACGAGGGTACCCCATTGAGGTATGTGGTCAAATATGCATGGGTAGGGTGGTCAGTAATATGTGCCGTCCCTCCAATACCACCTCTTAAATCCAAGGTCCGGCCTATTCGTTTAAAGATGCCTCCTTGGGTGGCTCCTTTTGTTGGATCTTCTGCCGGAAATAATCTTCCGCTTGAGTGCATTGTCGCCAGTAGTGATCCTCTCCCTCGCAGATGAAACAGGTACGACCAAAACGACGATCCTGATTTCCATATCTGTTGCTCGAATTACCAGCTCCTCGGCCTCTCCCACGTCCTCGGCCCCGGCCACGGCCACGTCCTCTATTGGGGGTCGAGTCTCCTGTGCTTGGGGGCGCTGGTGCTACCCGGTTAACTGTTGCGGTATTTGTTGTTGACTGATTCGTCGCCAATAGGTGGCTCTCATAGGCCTTGGCCTGCTTCAGTACCTCTTCCAAGGGCGCATTCTTATATTGGTACAGCTTATCCCCTAGTGGTGTATCACGGAGAGCCAGGTAGAATTGCAGTCCGAGATCCTGTTGGAATTTTCCATACGCACGTTTGCTATACAGCTGAAGTCTAAATGCCACGTCATCCAGAGATTCACCCTCTTCTCTGTGTAGGTCACGCAAACGAGCAGCCCAATCAGATCTCTCGCCAATATAATGTTCCTGCAATGCCTTTACTACACCTTCAAATGTCACTGGATTCCCCTTCAGGTCCAGAGCCGCTAAAACCTTTGCACTTCTTCCTTCCAACTTTTCTCGGAGTAAATTCAATTTATCCTCGGAGGTCCATCCCCCCGTAACGGCATTAAAGTTGGCCAAGTACGCTTCGAAGTCTAGCTTTGTGTCATCGAACACCGGCAATTTAGGAAACCTTCTGGGATTACTAGCAGTACGGTCCATGAAGGAGCAGTTAGTAAAGTTGTTCACCACTGGAACCGTTTCATCTGGTGCGTTGCCATCCACATTCACAGCAGCGGTGGCTCCAAGCGATCCAGCCAAGTCCATATTTGGGTGGTTATCCTTATGATCCGGCGGAGACTGCGGGTTTCGCCGAGGCACTGGTGAGGTGACTGGTAACGATCCTGCCAACCTCGTTGCCACGTGCTCAGCGCCGCCAGTCGCGCCAATCTGTTGTTCCGTGGGTGACACAGGTACCGTTCTCATTTGGTGCTCCACTGCTGCCTGGTTATCAGCTGGTTCCAAGTCAACCCTTGATAATTCCCTGGGTGGCTGTGTGGAGGTTGCTTCCTGGAACACGTTAGCCTCCACTGGTGGGGTTTCCTCTATTACTGTCTCGCCCTCCAAAATACCCCTGGCTGGCCTTGGAGTTGATGTCTGAATCTCGTGATCCGTAGTCATTGTTTCATCCATTGCTATTTCATCAAAGGACGTTGTGTTTAGCGACAATCTGGAGAGGAAGCCTGATAACCTCTTGCGCACAGTTCCGAGGAACCCCAAAGGCACCGGGGGCGCATCCGCCTCAGGCTGCTGACGTGGGGGCACCGCGGGTACCACCCCTGGTAATTGCCTCCCCCGTAGTTGCATCCCTGGTGGAATATCTTCCTCCATCTTTGTGCTCTGCTACGCTAACCAGCAATGTTGCATGTAATTACCTGTAAATAGGTTGGTGAACCAACAGCACCAGCCTATACCGCACAATCTCCCCTCTGACCAAGTCAGTGTGGCCAAACCGTACTAAAGACAGCCCTGTGAGCACTCTATCATTACTCTAACCTAAGCTACCTTATCAATTCGTTCTCAATAAGTGACATCAGCCCCAGTTTTCCTTTACATACTGGTAGCACAAGGGATTAAACACTAGCCTACCGTTAGCTAAGCCTATATCAATAATCATAAAATTCAAGACCAAATTTTGATTTACACTGTACATGTACTCATACCCAACTACAGCTCCTCGATCCGCTTCAATCCCCGGATGATGGCTCGACGAATGCTGAAGTGGTACAAATCCAGTCCTTGTGTCGTCGTCACATGAATGTCATCCTCACTAACGTCGTCACGTAATCCCGTTATTGCACTACGATCATGTCGGAAAGCGTAAATCGTTCGATTCCTCCTCGCCTCGGCTTGGATAAGCGTATTGAACACACTCCTCCTCCGATCGAATTCTCCCTGGGTTACTCGGTTCCTCAACCGCCTGCGCTGCACCACCAGAAAAATCACTACCGTACGTACAGAGGTATTGTTAATAAGGTCCTTACACAACTCGATAACCGAATCCGCCCTTTCCTCCGGTCCAAGGTCTCTCTCGCATAAGTCGTTCGTGCCGAGCTCCAACAACAGCAAGTCCGGCCGGTACCTACACACGTTATCCCGAATGAAGCTACAGCCCGCACCGTCAGCCTTGAGACCACCACTTCCTTCTATCGCAATATATTCTCTGGGGAGGCCCAACCGTCCAGCAAAATCAGTACTAGCAGTCCCTGTCTGCCGCAGATAGTTCTTATAGCGTTTGACAAAAGAGTGTCCGCACAAAAGCACTCTCCTGCCGCTGGGCATCCTCCCGGACGTACATAAAACACATGTAGATGCACACACGTGTGCAAAAGTCACCGAATGCACAGCGTGGCCTACATACAGTACAGGCCTACGTATAGCCAACGTTCGCTCAGTCAGTGCACACACCGCCACGAAACTCAGTCCACTTCTCTCGATAAATCCGGGACAAAACAATCACTATTTACCAAGTAAAAAGGTCCTGGGAAGGTCGCCAAGTTGTGATGTTCCTCCCGGACTAGGCCTTCGGAGTATACTCCCGTCTTCCGTCGAACAATGAGGGAAAACCAACGCATGTGTAATCAGACTTCACAGCGCGAAACGGCCATGTTTTATTTCCGTCCCAAACACGTGTAACCACTCAGCTACTTACAACGGGCGCAAGACGGCGCCACCATATGGTCAAGAAGACCACAGTTAGCTTTCTGAGGCGGGCGCGTGGCGGCGCCACCATACGGTCGGGAGACAGGCGGACTAAATACCATACAGTGCCTACTACTAGGCCTATAGTATAAGGTCTTGTAAAAGGCATGGAAGAATGACCAAGGCACCAGTAGGCAATACTGATTCAATAAATCAAAGTGTTTTATTCTGGCGATTGATGCCTCATGCCTCATGTTTTGCTGGCGATTGATGCCTCATGGGAGGGTCCGTGGGTTCGAATCTGGTAGGAAGCAATGTCTTTCACCTTAGAAACCCGATTTTTATTTCAAAGTGTTTTATTCGATGGCGCTTCCTCCATTTCAGGTCATTCACTGGCCAACTCCACAAGAGCAAGAAGAAATAGCCCGGGATTTCCAGGAAGTATATCAGTTGGAGGGTGTAATTGGTATCCTCGATGGGACGCACATCCAGTTGGTGGGATGCATCGGCGAAGATCAGGATTTCATCAACCGCTCCAGGTACCCCTCAATGCAGCTACAGGTATGTTTTCAACCATTGTATAAACAATAGAAAGCCCAGGAGAATTCACCATGAACGGTGATGAATGACCACGACAGGGCACATTGAAGTTCAGTCCACATGGTGCATTGGAATTTTACACTGACCATAAATACATGTATCATAGGAGTATAAAACACTATTATTATTTCAGGTGGTAGTGGATTCAAAATTGATGATAACAAATGCATGTACTGGATGGCCTGGCTGCGTCCATGATGCACGTGTCCTACGGAACAGTTTATTGTTTGAACAAGCTGAAGCAGGTCAGGCAGTTGCTGAAGACAAGATTATCCTTGCTGACTCTGCCTATCCCTTACGGAGGTGGCTCGTAACCCCTTTCCAAAACAATGGGCATCTTACGCGGCAACAGCGGAACTTCAATCGCAGGATATCAAGTTGCAGGCAAAATGCGGAAAGGGCCATTGGCCACCTAAAAGGACGGATGCGACGACTGAAAGAGGTGATGGGACATTCTGCTGATGAAGTAGGGGAACTTATAATGGTTGCCTGCATCCTGCACAACCTCTGTATTATGGCAGATGATGATGTACAGCAGTATATCGACATGAATCAGAGACCACACCCAAATCGCTATCCACACATTTTCCGAAATGATCATGATGGGGTGGCATGCCGATTGCAACTGATGAATCAGATCAATGAGATGCCGCCTTTGGTTTGAAACCCGGTTTGAAAGTTCCAGGTTGCATTTATAGCACCGGGTAT
This sequence comes from Notospermus geniculatus, assembly GCA_002633025.1. Taxonomy (NCBI): domain Eukaryota; kingdom Metazoa; phylum Nemertea; class Pilidiophora; order Heteronemertea; family Lineidae; genus Notospermus; species Notospermus geniculatus. Next base: position 185,118 of record NMRB01000715.1, read on the forward strand.
CATCAAAAATTATTTGGACACCTCTTTTCTGAACTTTCAAATTCCTTGCCTGAAAATGTTGGACTACAATCAGGCTGAAATCTTGCAAGACATTTGCTTACTATTGGGTACCGGTACCATGTCATAATTTTTTGGGACAAAAGTTGACTGGAAATATCAAAATATGTGAAACTTCTAGGCCCACATACATTTTGAGATGAGAAAGCTAAAACGTCAGAAAAAGGTGCCCAAATTATTTTTAGTATCCACAATGGACTATAACATGTGGAAACACTGAAGTCCTGTCAACTGTTAAAGGCTCTGTCACAATTTTTTTAAAATACAAACTTTATTGGAAATAAAAAATTGTGAACACAATTTGAACATCTCAGACGTTCTTCCTTCCGAGCTCACAAACTGAAATTTTAACATGTCATAGGATGATTTATGACTGGTACGGTACTAAACCCCAAACAAACACTTTGCCCTCCTGCAAATACTGGTATACTATAGAAAGCCATCTAGGCTTGGCCCATAGCTAGCTGATTACGCATGGACCATAGTCCATGATTTGTTCACTTGTACCGGTACACGTTTGTTAGATTTTATTTCGTCACATTAAGTGATCTCTCAAACAGATCCAGGTAGCGATTCATACAATCAAGACGATCGGTATGATGCCTTTCTAACATTCCTTGCATACTCTAAATTCCCACTTACCTGTCCCATTCCTGAACTCGGAAAAAATGACTAAGTCCGAATTTGAAGATAATAGGGTGGGGGTATGGTGAGAAACAATAATGACTCGTCCACTTTATTGTCCCACGATCCCAAGCCTTGCGAAGAATGACCGCGTGCGATAACTTAATTTGAATAGGGTGATGGCTGACACGACTTAGGCTATTGGTAGGCCTAATTGACATAACAATGTAATACAAGTTTGAACACTGTGAATGTTGATCTTCTGTTCAAATTTTATTATTATCAGGCAATTGGATTGGATTGGATCAGATTTTACGCCGACTATGATCAACTTCAATGAATGTGCACATTCAAACCTTCAAAACCTGCGATCAGTTTCATGCGCTTGACGATCCGCGAACAAGTATGACTTGGCCCTTAGGGTAGGGACACACCTGACGCGAATCGCATGCGATAGGGCAACGCATGCGTCAAAACCTTTGTTTGGGTGCACTGCGGCGGAAAATAACAAAGGCGTTGTCGCATGCGTCATCGAATCGCGTTAGGTGTGTCCCTTCCGCCGCAGTGCACCCAAACAAAGGTTTTGACGCATGCGTTGCCCTATCGCATGCGAATCGCGTCAGGTGTGTCCCTACCCTTATACTGACAAGGGAGCCGATTCCTACAGTTAAATCCTTGTTCACACTGGCGGCGTGGTGCGATGCATTGAAAAAATTGCCAAGCGGTGTGAGTTTTGACATAGCGCAGCGCGGCGCGACGCGATTGCGTGCGGTGGTCATGATGAGCAGAAATTACACCATTCATGTCATTCAAATTGTGACAAATATTCCAGAATCCTCAGCTCACACGGCAGGCGATTCGACGCGGAAAAATACTGCAGGAGCGGTCGGGGCGGTGGAAATCGTTCGTCACGCTCTATCGCTTCTTACTGCATCGCGTCCCACCGCAAGTGTGAACAGCTATAGGCTTAGGAACAACCAGGTGCGAAAAATATCGCATCGCACCGCGTCGCATAGCGCCGGCAGTGTGAACAAGGCTTAAGCCTAGGGATACACTGAACGCGATTTACCCCATCGCGCGCGATTTTCGCACGAATCTCTTTGTTTCGGAGGCATTGCGGCATGAAATAACAAAGAAACAACGCGCGCGATGGGTAAATCGCGTTCAGTGTATCCCTAGCCTTAGGCTAGGGATACACTGAACGCGATTTACCCATCGCGCGCGTTGTTTCTTTGTTATTTCATGCCGCAATGCCTCCGAAACAAA
>NMRB01000715.1:188816-208794 GCA_002633025.1 Notospermus geniculatus
CCCAGTCTATAAATAGCAACAAAACATGACGACATCACGTCATATAAACACGTGCAACAGGCCGTGCATGCCGTCCGCATGGTCCGTCGTCCTGCGAGTGATATCTAAACCCCGGGTTCAAAACATTCAAAATGGCTTGCGGGAGTGTGAGCGGAAGGTGGGTAGTAGGCCTGTGGCTTGAACTTAAGAACCAAGGAGCAATTTAGAGGCCTAGCCATGATCGGATAGCTGTATAGGCCTCTATGCATTTGGTGCCTAGACTGGTGTGAAAGTGAAAATGGCCGCCATCCCATGGCCGCATGCGCCTACTCTTCATTCCAGTTCCGATTGGCGCGAGGTTTATCAACGATGGCTCCGCAACGCCTGGCCCGATTTTGATGAAACATACGTCAATGACATTTTGGTAAATTTCAACGACTTAACTGCAATAAAGTCCGATGAAACTTGGATTATAAGATACCGCAAAGAAAGACAAGTCGATTGACGTATGTTTCATCAAAATCGGGCCAGGCGTTGCGGAGCTATCGTTGATAAACCTCGCGCCAATCGGAACTGGAATGGAGAGTAGGCATGATAGGTCAGAGGCCTAGGCCTATACTTCAACTCATTAAGACTCTCAACATGCTCAATAGGCCTACCTAATTGGTGGCTAACTTAGATTATATCTTAGGTAGGCCTAGGCTATAGGCCTAGATAGATTTGAAGGCCGCGTATTCAATTCATACCGGTAAAGCAGTCCTATCTTTAGAACCATCTCTTAGGCCGGTTCCAGGTAGGCCCTAGGCCTACCCTAGGGTTCTAACCATAGAACCGCTTTATGAATACGACCCGAACAGTCTTAGGTAGGCCTAGGCTAGGCCCGTAGGCCTAGGTCGAGTATGCGATTGCGACGTTGCCTAAAAGGTCAAAGGTTACGTCGGCCGTCGCGAGAAAAACCTGCGCATATTGTCCTCGAACTAAAGGTAGGCCCACCAGGGTTTCTGCCAGTGGGGCCGGTAGGCCTACAAATCTCCCCCATGGCTTGAAGTAGGGGGTATGTACCCCTCTACTATTTGCTGAGCAATGCAGATTTCTTCTTCCAAAATGTCAGGAAAATGCATTTTCAGGGCTTAAAAAGCAAATTTTTCTGAGAGAGGTCCCCGGCGGAGCCCCGCCTGAGGGTGTTTGTGACGCGGCACAAGCTATTGAGGGGAGTACTAGTCTTATCAGTACTTAAGTAGTATCCTTTCACATTATCTACATAAACGGCTTGTTTCTTGCATTTTTCACATTTTGGCACTCGGTCCAAGTTACTCAGTCCATTTGGACTCGGTCCATAGAATGGATACTACCGTGTGGGAATACCCAAACAATAGATAAACGCCGCCGCACGGCCCAACCGGGCGCCCGCGAAAGCCCACTATTAAAATAGGTTGAACAACAACTTCAATAAGAACCGTTCAAGAGAATTGTTGTATTTAAAATTTGGCCTTGTAATCAGGCCACACACACTGTCCGTAAGACGGCATTTGGCACAGAGGGTTTGGGGGCAGCCGGCCGGGCCCCAGCGCGGCAACCGTTAGGCTGACCCCGCTGGAGCCCAGTCGGGACCCCAAGGTCCCTGGAATGTGCTGTAGGCACTTTAACATGACAAAATCTCTGGCTGGGTAGTTCACCTTTAAAATTCTGGAAGACAAGTTAAATAGATGCATTAAGATAGTTTATACTTCGACGCAAGACCATCGCGTCCGACGCCCGATCAAATCTGGACGCCGACTTCGCGGAATTGATTCATACTCCGGCGTACTTTAGCGACGGAGACACGTTATGAAACGACTCCAGTAATAACAGCCTCGCGATCGGACGCCGACCAAATCGTACGACGGGGTCGGCGTCGTCCAGTAAATTTAGGAATTAAGCCCAGTTTATACTTCGACGCACGACCATCGCCGGCGACCGACGCGCGTTCTTGCGTTCGACGGTGACCCCGTCGTACGATTTGCTCGGCGTCCGGTCGCGAGGCTGTTATTACTTGAGTCATTTCATAACGGGTCGCTGTCGCCTTAGTACGCTGGACTATGAATCAATTCCGGGAAGTCGGCGTCCAGATTTGATCGGGCGTCGGACGCCGATGGTCTAACGTCGAAGTATAAACTAGGCTTTAACCGGGAACAAATTGCAACAGACGTTTTTTTTGCTTTAAATGTTTTATTAGGTCACCTTGGACATCATATCCAAAATCCGCCAAAATCGGACGGCGGGAACCCACTTAATTTGCATATTCAATTTTGTGAACTGACTTCAACGTTGGACGCCGATGGACGCAACAGCTGAGCTCTCTACAGGAGAGTGGGACCCAATGTACAGCTAACTTTGTAACGGTTGGATTTACACCCCATAAATGTATTACCAACAGATAGAAATATGGTGCCTCGGAACCAGACAAACACATTCCCAATTGTTTTTAGTCGTTACGTACTAAGAGATGATGCTTTTTATATATAATTAACACAAAAATGGGCCAAAATGCATAAAATGTCGATTTCAATTAGGTAGCCGCTTAAAACGTCCAAAGAATAGGCTTATTTGATTCGGAGGTACCATGTTTCTACCTACTGGTAATACATTTATGGGGTGTAAATCCAACCGTTACAAAGTTAGCTGTACATTGGGTCCCACTATCCTGTACAAAGCTCAGCTGTTGCGTCCATCGGCGTCCAACGTTGAAGTCAGTTCACAAAATTGAATATGCAAATTAAGTGGGTTCCCGCCGTCCGATTTTGGCGGATTTTGGATATGATGTCCAAGGTGACCTAATAAAACATTAAAACATTTAAAGCAAAAAAAAACGTCTGTTGCAATTTGTTCCCGGTTCGCCCAAATTTTCGCTTAAATTTACTGGACGTCGAAGTATAAACTAGGCTATAGTCCAGCGTACACTCTTAGTCAATAATAAATGCCCAGCTAATTTTCCGGCATATCTCAATGAATATTTTTCATAGCCAAGTTTTCTTTTTATGCGCATAATCTAGGGCCACTACGGCCCCTTTTAACACCATAAAACTTGAAATCATTACACAACTGTGTTTTTGGCAAAAGTTTGAAATTTGGCCAAAATATCATGTTTTCTTAATACTCACTTGTTCGGGTTCAAACTGGCACTGTTTTGAAGCCAGTCTGTTTCTGGACACATGAAAATTTTCGGAATGCTAAGATTCCCATTTAAAGCAAAGTTACAGATGATTTTGTAAAATGGTTTTCCCAGTTCTTGCCTTTCGTTCCAGGCACTCAAGGCACAGGGTTTTAGCATTACCCAGTCGTGAATATTTATTAGCCCCTCAACCACAAAAGGAGCGACTGACATGGAGTAATGGGCCCCTTGTGAAATTATGAATCGTGTCTCTCACAATAGGCCAACTTGGAGACTGACGTACCGGTGTAAGTTGCACTGGGTAATCGTGGTCAACTCCCATTGATGCAGGCCTTGTGACAGTCATAAATACGTGCGTAACCTGTTATTGGGATCGACATAAATGTTTGAATAGGCCCCGGTTTGAATAGGCCTTCAATAGACTTACTGAATTAGGGCACGTGATCGGGGTATTGATAAAATGTGGCTTGGAGTCAACTGGAATTGCGGGGATTTTATTCCACAGAAAAATCATCATAAATCGTCACAAAGTTGCTCAATTTTGAATTTAAAAGAATTGTGTTGTCCAGAAACAGACTGGCTTCAAAACAGTGCCAGTTTCAACCCGAACAAGTGAGTATTAAAAAACATGATGTTTTGGCCAAATTTCAAACTTTTGCCAAAAACACAAAGATCCAAAGAGAAAAACAGCACAAAAATTGACACACAATATATGATAAATAAAAAGGCAATTTCCAGAGTGTTTGCGAATTTTCGACCCCAACCGGGGTCTTCTTCAGGCTGGTACTTTACAATCCGAAACTCTAGAACAGACTCTGTTCTAGAGTTTCTAGTCTGTTCTAGAGTTTCGGATTGTAAAGTACCAGCCTGAAGAAGACCCCGGTTGGGGTCGAAAATTTGCCAAAAACACAGTTGTGTAATGATTTCAAGTTTTATGGTGTTAAAAGGTGTCCTAGTGGCCCTAGATTACGCGCATGAAAAGAAAACGTGGCTATGAAAAATATTCATTGAGATATGCCGGAAAATTAGCTGGGCATTTATTATTGACTAAGGGTGTACTTTAGCGGCGGCGACCCGTTATGAAATGACTCAAGTAATAACAGCCTCGCGATCGGACGCCGACCAAATCGCACGTAGTTTATACTTCGACGCAAGACCATCGGCGTCTGACGCCCGACCAAATCTGGACGCCGACTTCCCACAATTGATTCATAGTCCAGCGTACTTTAGCGACGGCGACCCGTTATGAAATGACTCAAGTAATAACAGCCTCGCGATCGGACGCCGACCAAATCGCACGACGGGGAACGCGTCGAACGCAAAATCGCGCGTCGGTCGCCGATGATGGTCGTGCGTCGAAGTATAAACTAGGCTGAACGCAAGATCGCGCGTCTGCCGCCAGCGATGGTCGTGCGTCGAAGTATAGAATCAATTCCGCGAAGTCGGCGCCCAAATTTGATCAGCGTCGGACGCCGATGGTCTTGCGTCGAAGAATCAACTTACCTCGACGCGAGTCGCAGGTCATAAAAATGTTGAAAGTTCTAAAAATATCGTAATATAGTAGGGGTAGCATAATGGTAGATGGAACAGCTTAGGTATAATACAAGCTGTTCCATTACCATTATGCTACCCCTCGACATGTATATTATGGTATTATTAGAACTTAGAAAATATTTATGACATGGACTCGCGTCGAGGTAAGTTGGATTCTCCCGTATATATGAGCTGCGGCATATAAGAACTGTTTTATTATTACACAAAAATATGTTACCTAAATGACGACATACAAAATTTAGGATTTGTGGCAAATTATCATGAAAATATTAGAATTTCAAAATATCAAGAAAAACACAATTTTTAGAATCCCCAATTTTCATTACAAAATTAGCTTCATATGATGATTTCTAAGAAATTCTGTGAAGAAAGTTTCGAAAAATCTCTTGTCGTTTGCAAGAGATACATGTATCAAAATATCATCAGTTTTTATGAATTTGATATTTTGCAAAATTCGATAGTTCACATATTTGTCCTTCATCAACAGTCGCCCACCATGATAACATAATAGTTCATACTGATTATTCCATCATTTTCACTTCAATAGGCGGAGAATTTAACGAAAGTCTTCCCCCAAAAATATAGCATGGTTTTCTGATGATATGATATCGTGAAAACGATAAGAGATTTTTCGAAACTTTTTTCACAGAATTTCTTAGAAATCATCAGGGAATGATATCAACCCACAAATACGGTGAGGAAAGCGTTTGGAAGTCTTGGCTAACTTTGATGATATTTGAGATTATTGAAGATATCAAAAACCTGAAACTTGAGATTTTTTATCCGATTTTGGGTTATGCTGCTAACTTTCACTAAAAGACTATGGGCCGTATTCTAGAACGTTCCTTAACATTAAGGTCCACTTTAAATCTATTGTTCTCGATGGTTTTACAATAGACTTAAGGTCGACCTTAACGTTAAGGAACGTTCTAGAATACGGGCCCAAGACTGAAAAGATTCGGTAACTGTATTACCCTCGAGCACAGAGAAATCAAACTTTTTCTTTAAAATGTGATGAAAAGCACGTCCCGTTTTTCATGCATATTTCCTTGAACAACAAAGAACAGGGCAAATATTTCTCAGTAGTCTCTTCACCTTCATAGATTCATGGTAAATTTGGTTTTTACGAAAAACTTCAAGATTTCAAAAATCTCATTTGCAGTGATATTTTGAAACAGTGATACTTGCATGATATTTTCATTTTTTCCTTGAAATTTACACGTACTCTTGGACATATAAAAGAGATGTTGTAGGGCCATATATCTGAGCTAGAACCTAAAATTATGCATCACATTCATGCACCAAAGAGAAGGCGAGCACAAAAATCGACACACAATATGATAAAGTATATAAAGCCAATTTCCAGATTATTTAGCAAATTTTCGACCCCAACCGGGGTCTTCTTCAGGCTGGAACTTTACAAACATTCATGCACAGGGTAAAACAAAAAAATCTGTCCATTTACTTTTTGGCATGAGTGTACCAGTTCAGCGAAGATGCGCTTGGAAAAAGTGGTGTGACACCTATAGTCGCCGATATCAAGATGGCGGAAAACAAAGTCCGAATTTCCAATGATCTTTTTAAATGTTTCCCCTCGATTTCATTGCTTTCACCCTTTCCCTGTTTGTGGAGTTATACTGCACCATTTTCTGTGCTTCTCCTCACATTCTAACCTTATTTTACAGGTTCCCGAATGGTTACTTTTGTTAGAGAACAAACTAACTCTCAACTCGGAACCAACCGAGAACTGTGTTGTGCGGACAGGCTCTGGCGGAAAATATGGGCAGACATTTTTTTAAATTGCCTTGGCGTACTAAAGGGGGGATGCAAAGGGTCCACAGACTGGCCTATATTGTTTTCGTGAATGGAGGGAATGAAATCGAAAGGGGCAAGGATATTAGTCACCTGTGTCACAGGAAACGGTGCATCGCCCCAGATCACCTAAGTTGTGAACCGCGTGGAATAAATAATCAGCGAAGACATTGCGTGGCCGAGGGCCGTTGTTTTAGCCATGGGGAGTACAGGGATTGTATTTTATAAGGTATTAAAATTGGAACCCACCTTGTATTTTGCGATGATCTTGGCCTCGTCGTAGGCCCGCCATCGAGTATTGCTTTGGAGCTGTGATTCCTCTCTCTGGTCTTAATGCAGCTATCAAGTTTAAAGCCAGTAGTCTTGAACGTTAGTTGGGTTGCTGATATTTTTGTTGACTGGGAGGGGAATTCGATGGTACACTCATGGTCATAAGTTTATGGACACCAGTTTTTTTTATATTTTCTCAACAACAGTGCGGTGAAGAACAGCCAAATTTTCACCAAGTATGGAGAATTTCGTTGGCTATGGAATGATGATCATTTTGTTATCAAGGCTGGTTACATAATCAAGTTATTGCATAATTTGGAGAGGCATCTTTTTCCGACTTTTTCATTTTATGAAGTTTTGTTTCTTTTTTAGTCCTATAGATGAGATCAAACTTCGTAATTAGGTCATTGCCATGGATAATTCGCGCATGTGCATTTTGCCGTTTTCCTTGGTCCAAGCCGGAAGTCGATGTTTTAATGGCTTTCAACGAAGGATTTGCCGGTGGGTCGCACATTTTGCCGTTTTCTGTGGGCTTTTCGCCCAGCTTTGTGATGTGTGGGTCCTCAAGATAATCACCTGGGCCCGTATGCACCAACTGATCCGAATTTTGGTTTAAGCTACAGCTCAACTGATCCATAACTTAAGCTCTTATTCGGCTAATCCCAACTTGATCCGCAACACATTTGAGCCAAAGATAAGCTCTAGATGAGCTGAGCTATAACTTAAGCCTGAAGTCCCGCCTTCCAAATGCTGATTGCATGATTTTATTGTGCAGGCTTTTGTCTGCGATACGCACACAATGACCTACGGGGCACTTGTGATCCAATTTGAGCTCGAGCTTAAGTTATGGCTTATTATCTGAGGTTGTCAGTGTCTTGCAATGGCACGTGAAACCTACAACAATCTGTTGATTGCTGAGACTGGATTGTTGCGATCAGATGATGGAGCAATCTCGTATTCAATTAGACCAGAATCCACAAGCATTGACCTTGGTAAGCCTGTACCGTTTTTTTAATTTCTCCTCAACAACCCGTCCTGGGCAATCCACCATGTCCATTTCCTCATGCTAGTCAACAATCTCCATGTTTTCAACCCAGAAGTCCACTGTCAGATGAGCGAACAGCCTTAATCCATAACTTAAACCTACCCCTTGGGTGGTTTAAACTTTGCAAGAGCTTAAAGCCCAACTTCTGGATCAACTATGATTGGTGCAATAGGATCAAAATTTAAGCTGAAGCTTAAGTTGGACTTAAGCCGAATTGGGGCTAATCTGATGTTGGTGCATACGGGCCCTGGTGCTCCTGAAAATCGTTACCATCATGAAAATCGGGTGAGATTTACAGAAAAATTCGCAGTAGTCAAACCAAAGACATTCTTTGAAGAATATTCTCACCGCGGTGGGAATATTATCACCGCGGTGGAAATATTTTCACCGCGGTGGGAACTTCTAAAAATTTTACAAACCCCCAAGAAAAAATTATCGAATTGAAAAAAAAATGCAAATGTAAATATTTTTCATCAGTGAGCTCTATGGGCCACCGTACAACTTCCTCAAGCAGTGAAAAATAATTTCTTTTCTGCAAGATGCCTTTACAACAGTGAATCCTAACATATGACAATGAAAAATGAGGAAAAATGTGAAAATACCAAAATATCGAAATTTTGATATTTTGAGATATCATGGAAACGAAATGTGGTTTTCAAAAAGTTTCTTCACAGATTTTCTTAGGTTTGACTGTTGCACGATATAGACCTAAAACAGAATCGAAAATTCAAAAAATGAAAAAGTCGAAAAAATATGTCTCTCAAAATTATGGAATATCTTGATTATGTTACCATTATGTCACCATTCTATAGCCAACGAAATTCTCCATACTTCATGGAAATTTGGCTGTTTTTCACTACACCGTTGTTGAGAAAATGTAAAAAAAACTGGTGTCCACAAACTTATGACCATGAGTGTACATTATGCACCGGTCAATGACAACTCTGTACCCCCCCCCCCCCCCCNATCCTTGCTCCAGGAATTCACTGCTTCTTCTTTTTTGAGATTCAGAGCATGACATTTTTTCACTTGTCGGAACACGGAACGCCAGGAATTCGACGTTTTTACGGTCAGTCTAACAAAAACTACGAAGAAAGAAACAAATGAGAACCCCATTTCATTTCGTGTTACTCACTTCCCCAGCAGAGAACTGACGAACTATCTTAGCTGTTCCATGTAATATTTGCCACCCAGCTGATCTGCTGATGGCTCTGCATTTGTCCTGGGGAGGGAAAACAATGGCAGATGCAGCTGGTGTTATGATTTCTAACACGTGCTTGATACCAACGTAGGTCATAATATGGCATCGATTTTTCATGCTCTCTCCTCTCATCTTATGGATTGTGGTGCCATAACTACTGCAAACTGGGGAAAATATTGAAAATTTTTCCTGAATACCATTTCTTTCTGATGGCTGGCAGCTGTGGCATCAGAGTCGCCGAGTGCGCCGTGATGCTGAAAACGAAATCGAGGCTGGAAAAACGTGAATGTTGGGGTGACTGATCGCGAATGCCAAACATGCGACGGTGTTTCGACGGTCCCGTACTGCCCCACCAAAGGTGATTTGTTTTCATTTCAGACATTCGACGAAAATTCACTGCTGATTTTTTCTCAGTTCGTCAGGCACTCGACGCTAGGGAAAGTTTTGAAACCTCAGCATACGACGCTAATTCGTACTTAGACTTGATATCTGCATAAGAAGTAGAGATTGTAGAGATTTGGTCTCTATTGTGATTACCATTCCTTGTGGTAATGTGATTTCTCATCTATTTGCTTTCAGTGTTTTTGAAGTTGCTGTTGACAGTGTCACGCCAACGAATCCAGTTTTGCCTTTACCGATTTCTCTCTCCCCTGTTGCTTGTGTGCACCCACCGCAGTATGAACTCGGCGACCAGTATATTATTTCAAGGTGAGTGAGTGAAGCGGGTGATCCACTGTCGCGATTTTGGCTTGAGACGAGGTTGCGTTCCCTTGCGGTTACCTTATAAGGACTTCCGATTGCCATATAAGGCGGTCGCAAGGCACTGCAACCCCGTCTCAAGCCCAAATCGCGAGAGTGGATTCGCCGCTTTAGGCTAACATTCTTGGAAACAGCCAAATTCCAGGCGCGGATCCAGAGGGGGGGGGGGGTTTGGGGGTCGTGACCCCCCCCTGCTCGCCACCACCAATTGTTTTTTTTTATCAATATTTTGTGACAATAAGCAAAAAAAACCGCAAGACTAAAGCTTCTGTTTTGATACTGAGATGCCAGGAAATCGCATCTACGGTCTTCTAGATTTCAAAATTTTCTGGGGGAGGACCCCCAGACCCCCCGTTGGCGCAGGTACATGTATCTTCGGCGCCCGCCTACAACGACCGCTCTCGGCGGCCCTGACCCCCGTCTGCCAAAAATCCTGGATCCGCGCCTGAATTCAGACGTCGGTTGTAGGATTCTACAGCCTGCACTGTTAGAAATAACAGAGGATTTTACAGAAAATCTGTGCAGCAGAGTCCCCAGGACCGGATCTGTAAAATTACAGACTTAAATAAATGTTAACAGAGACTTGACTGGAGGCTGACCAAATTATATTTTCATACTCTCAGAAGGCATCATAATGGGATGTCCAATGGAGTCCAACCAATACAGGAAAACATGAATCATACCATACGTAAATTTACAGAAAGTGCTGGGGACTCTGCTGCAGGCAATTTCTCTAAAATTACTACAAAATTACTATTGTAAAATTAATAATTTCTAACAGTGTGAGTATTTGATCGGTGACGTATTTTCGTCAGACAAGAATACTGCATCACACTGTTAAAAAATCGTCCGGTCCCATGGGTACAAATACTGATTTCCCCATGGGTTCAAATGACCCAACTGGGTAGCATAAACCCAGTAGTCTTGAACGTTAGTTGGGGTGTTGATATTTTTGGTGACTGGGAGGGGAATGTCGATGGTCGTCAGCTGCCCCATCCTGGCACACCAGGGGCATCGCGTGACTACACCTACTGTTTCATCACTCATACCCCTGGCGTCAATAGCAGCATTACTATTTCACGGCTTGGTCCTAGTCGCGAGTGGCCAATCAAAATGCCCCTTTTATAAACTCCCGGCGTCGTCTGTCAATCTGACTTACAGGAAACCCGGTTGGGGTCGAAAATTTGCAAAATCTGGAAGTTGACTTCCTGTATATTATCACGTTGTGTGTCAATTTTAGTGCTATTTCTTTCTTTAAAAACAGAAAACGTATAAAATCCATCTGGCATAGTAATGCGGTCTGGTCGTCCTTGAGATTTAGTAATAGCAAAATAACTGTTACGAAGTTCGCCTGAAATATTGTAAAAAGTGCAGGGAATTCCTGAATAAATAATTCTGATACTTTCTACATTTTCTACTTCCTCATCTAATTGAACTGTTAAGTCATTCGCTTCTTGTTCAGCGTAATCTTTTGAATCTATCATTAGTATTTTCTCCTTCACTTATAGTAGTAAAAACCACTACACACCGAGTAATAGGAAAAAGCACGGAGAGCGAGATATTCCTCCGTACTCTGACTGTGACTATTTTCAGAAGTGTCATCCGCAGGCGGGTGCTGATAGGGCGTTCTTTAGGATTTTTTGCCTATTTTTGGCGTTTTGTTTTTGAGCATTTTGGGGTTGTTTGTAGCCGTTTTGGCGCTGGGGGCCATTTTTAAAAGGCCTATTTTTGACTTTTTTGAAGGTACAAAAAGCACAAAATTGACACACTAAATGATAATAAACAAGAAGTCAATCTCCAGAATTCACGAATTTTCGACCCCAACCGGGGTCTTTTTCAAGTGGAACTTTACAATCTGAAACTCTAGAAAAGACTGAGGTAGTACTTTTTTGAGGTAGTTTTTAGTCGTTTTGGAATGGCTCCGGGCTTTTTCCTATTACTTTTGCTTTCTAGACACCCCTCGTGCCGATGTCCTTTTTGCACTTATAACCGGCCATATGTACGCACTATCACCGGCCATATGTACGCACTATCTAAGTGACGATGGTATATCTTACAAAGTGCTTACCGGGATTTAGCCAATCAGCGCTGTCGTTTCTAAGATTACCCACAATTCCGTTTTCGCACAAATGTTTTCCTAACATTGAATGTAAATTTTGTGCCAGACATCGAAGGAAAAATTTCCGAACATTGCATAAAAATATTTCGACTTTTCATATAAAAATTGGTAATATTGAACGACACATTTTCAAGATTGCATAAACAAGCGTAAACATCGAATAAAATAAAACTAAACATTGCATAAAAAAATGAAACTTTGAATAAAAGAACGAACATTGCATGAACATTTTTTAACATTGCATAAAATATTAAAACTTTGAATGAAAAATATAATTATTGAATATTGCAACGGGTATCATGCCATACTATTCAGGTAGCATACATTTAATTACGCACAGGCTTCTATCTTCGAATATAGGAATCACAAATTACTGCTATGGTTGCTATGTGTAACAACCAACCATGTGTTCTATGATACTCAAAGAGATCTAGAAGAGGGTCCTCCGACCAGTGGAAATTATAATCACTCCATGCGTAGGCCTACATCCATTGCAGTGGGAAACATAGGCCTAGAGGTGTACATTGTGCATGGACTATGTAGGCCTATTCAAATTCGAGAAATCGATGTCCCTGCGTAGATCTACACTGCATGGTGTTATTGATCTATTGCTATCACCAAACAGAAATTCCACAATACCTTCGTACAGGTGCGATAGAATCTGATGCCCCCGTCTTCCTGATGTCTCCCAGTGACATCCCACATGTCCGAAGTTCCACTAAGTCCGAAGTACCATAAGTCCGAAACATCCATGTACATGTAGGGTAGTTCGAGGCAATACCGACTTTTCGCAAAGCCCCCGAAATGCCAACGCGAACGACTACCCTTTTGTTCGGTGATCTCTTTGCGGCATCGAACAATGGGCTTGGCGTTGGCGTTTCCAGGGCTTTGCGAAAACTCCGTAATCACGATATTGCCCCGAACTATCCTTTGCTTGTTGATCTATGAATAAAAGTTTAGCAATAAGGGCCGATCTTATCGGGAACCAGTTTCTGAGTGGTCGAAAAAGTTGTACAAGAACGAGTCGAATATCATATAGGAAGCCATTTTCCCGCCTTCTGTTATAATGAGATTTGATAAAGTCATTAGGTGCTCTTTGCTGATGATGATAACGTTGATTTCAAATAACTCCCAAGGATAACCCCTTCTTGTCAGACTTATGGGGATGTCGGACTTATGGTACTTCGTACTTACGGTACAGGTCCCTTTCTCTGAACGTCGGACTTTTGTGGTGCTTCGGAATTGTGGTATAAGTTAAAAATGATTTCTTGTCGGACTTATGATACTTNGAGTCCTATTCAATGGGGCCGCTTAATCCGTAAATGTATTGTTGGGGGACATCACATACCGTGGCATTAGATTCTATTACACCTGTACCAAGGTATTTAAGAATTTCTGTTTGGCATCCGGAAGAAATCAGGTCCTCTTAGCTTACCTCCCTAACTCGCACGCACGAGGCCCTGAACAAACCGGCCACGTTCTGTGGAGTAGAATGGCCATGACGTCTAGATAGCTTCCTCCCAATACTGATTCCTCGCTGCGGGCATATGAAACTAATAAATTCTACAAAGGCTGGCAAGAGTTGTCTAATTTATTCTTTATTGTTACTTTCTAAACGTTCGCAATCAAACATGCTGCTGTTTTTATCACATATTTGGTTATTTACTTCGATATTATTCCTTTTACGGTGGGGAAGAACACCCTCGGAACAGCAGATCCTCGCAGATACGTTGCCTGATAACTGGTCACGTGACCAGCATTCCAGCTCGTTCGAACATGTATAGCATACGACATTATTCACCGAAAATTCCATCTAATTCAGGCCCAAATGATGAAACAGCGCAGCATTTAACGGCTAAAGCGAGAGTTTTCGCTCTCTTCATAAGCAACAGACAGACGTAGTAAAACTCATTAGCATAAATCTTGACAGGAGGCGGGGCTTACTTTGATTGCGACGCGCTGATTGGCCGCATGTTGTCTCGCCGGCAGAACTCCAGGGAATGCTGCCGGTTTGTTCAGGGCCTCGGGCGTGCGAGTTAGGGAGCTAAGCTAAGAGGACCTAATTTCTTCAGGATGCTGTTTGGTGATCCATATCAAAGTCCCCCTGGAATCAAAGTTCGGTCTCATAGAGACCATGACCATTCGAATATAACATAGCGAACTTGCATTACTAGGACGTTGAATTCCTGTCACACCTGTATCTTGTGCATATGTCTCAAATGGAAATTGCATTAGCCTTATTCTGAAAGCAGCGGGTTTTGATTAGGGTACCAAGAACCCGCCTTTTCTTTTTTTCCAAAATGGCGTGCACCATTTTGTTTCTCGCTTGGAGTTGTTTCGTTATTTTTTCAAACGAGATTCTCCATTTGCCCGATATGAGAGTCGCTCGTGATCCCCGGCTGGAAAGTGTTGAATTCAGTGTTATGATATGAGTGCTTGCAAGAGTGCAGTTGACGTGAACAAAGCGTGTGAGTTCGGCGGGATTTTCCCTTAAGCTTTTGAAAGGGCGACTGAGCGACTGCTGTACTGTTATTTTTAATCGTAGTTTGCTCGGGTGGAGCAAAAGCTCCCTCCAAACCCTCGGCAATGCGCCTCGGGTTTGGACTACATTTTAGCTCCACCCTCGCGGGTTTTGGTGTTGCAACAAAGACCCTCCGCCTCGGATTTATTTCCTTAAGCCTCAACCTGCGCGAGATATCAGCATTACCCGTTTTTCAGCCCTTCGTGGTATCCTTTTTGGACAGGGTTTTTTCAACTCTAGTAAGTCACTTGAAAACCAGGACTATATTAATAGGCGCCTGGATAGCCTAGTGGTTATCACGTCCGGTTTGCAAGGGCAAGTCCGGTGTTCGAATCCCGGTGATATGGGATTTAATCAGTCCATTGCAAGGGACAGTAAGCCGAACTGACTTGTACCTTGTACCTTCGCAAGGGCAAAGACCCCATCCAAATGAGTAATATGCGTAGCTTGAGACGGCCACGACCTTCCGTATTTACCAGAGCCAATAATTCTATGGCTTCGTCCCTGATGGAAAAGTCTCATACAAATACAATACAATCATTTTGGGGTACCCAGACCATTTTGCTACTCTGGAGAGTCAGTTGCAAAACAGGACTTTCACTGTACGATAGAAAAAAAACTAAAGTTAAATAAACAGCCTATGTCGTTATACATGTCGAAATCGAAAGTCGAACAAAGAAAGCATGTGCACAATAAAGAAACCGTACAATTGTACATCACAGACATCGGTCCCTCTTCAATACTTCCGGTTTTCTGTTGAACTTATTTACAAAAATGCATCAGATAGCTCAATTTCTGTGAGAAACGGCATATTTTAGGAAAGTCTTGGTTAACAATAATTCACATTTACCAGAGCGCGTTTCGGCAGGTGCTCGGATCGTGAAAAACACTTAAAATCATCGATTGAATTCGATTCCATTCGCCTCTTGAGCCGGAAAGTTTTGCTTATTACCCCGAACGAGGATCGAATCTTCTGTAGTCAGGACTGACTTGAAACAGCAAGCATCCTGTGGGCCAATTGCAAAGGTAAGTAAAACCATTTCATTCGCAATGCATCGTGAACTCCTCGTCCCAGACCAGAGGCCATATTCATGAAGCCTTCGCAACTTTGCGTGCAAGCAAATCCATTGTAAGGCAGTCAGTGAACAATAGGGCATGTGCAGCCAAACAACAGACTTGCTTGCACGCAAAGTTGCGAAGGATTCATGAATATGGCCCCAGATCTGCTGATCAACACGCCACGTTGCGTAGAGAACCCAGATAGTGGAGAGATCATCCCATCCGCTCAGCAAGCGTCATGTCCCGGGTTCGAGAATCCATATGGGATTTCATTTCCGGCTCTTTACGTCCGTCGCATGGTACAGTAAAGCCTAGTTCATACTTCGACGCAAGACCGTCCGCGTCCGACGCACGACCAAATTCTGGACGCCGACTTCGCGGAGTTCCATCATAGTCCAGCGTACTTCAGCGACGGCGACGCGTTATGAAATAACTCAAGTAATTACAGTCTCGCCATCGGACGGTGACCAAATCGCGCGACGGGGTCGGCGCCGAACGCAAGGTCGCGCGTCAGTCGCTGGCGAGGGTCGTGCGTCGAAGCATGAACTAGGCTTTAAGCCGTTGTGCCTTGTCCCCTGTTTCTTTGCAAGGGAAAGAAAAAGGCCCCATGGCCTCTTGCCTAATTAGCAGGGCAAATGCTATGGCTTCGGCACTGACGGCAAAATCAAAGACAAATACCAACACGCCAAGTTATCTACCTGTGGTCCCAGGAGCTAAGAGTTATCTTAATTACCTGCTGCCTCGCTACCCTACAAATTATCGTAGCTGTGGCCTCGCTAGTCCACAAGTTATCTTACCTGTGACCTCGCTAGCCTACACGCTATCTTACCTGTGACTCCGCTAAACCGGCGATATTTCAAAACTAGTTTCAGTCGAGGGCTAATCGCGTTTTATTTTGCTTTGCGTCATTTTGCATCTAATCGTTCTTATTTCGCGCCATATTTTGCTTTTAAATGTGTATTTTGGATATTTTAGTACATTTTCATCTTCAGCTCACCTTGCAGCTTGAATACTTTTCTGCCCCGTTTGTTTTTGCCTCTGCGATATCTAACTCTTTAAGGGCAGTAGAATTCAATTGAACTTAGAATCAACGCGAGTCCATTCGTCGATTTCGATTCCTTCAAAACACGTCTTGGTTATTCAACAAATCCACGGGGCCTTACTACGACGTTCAGTGCTTGGTTAGGGTCAAAATATTTTCTTTCAGAAAAATGTTCAGCAGGAGCTCACCAGAGGATGTTGACAACTCTGAAGCTCGAAGACAAATAAGGTGGCGCCCTCCTGGCGTCGTAGGGTATATCATCTTCTGAGCCTTCGTTTGAGGTGTCTGCAGAGCGTTTGCAATTCTTTTGCTCGTCGCATGGGGGCTTTTTTTCGGTCACGTCAGCTTTAAGGAGTTCCTCTCCTAAAAGGCTCCTTTAAACCTAGCGTCCACTAGGGCGCGGACAAGACGCGGAATGCAAATTTAGTGAATCCGCATTCATTCGGGCACCTCTCCGCATATTCTTGAAAGGTTCCGTTCACTGTCTTTATCATTCCGGAACAGTTCGCGGCATTTCTGCACGTTCGGGAAAGGGTAAAACGACCAATAGGACTTGATGCGGAAGCAATGCCGAAATGACACATTTGCTTCCCGAACCCTTCATAATGTTGTCGGCGCTCTAGTGGACGCCACCCATTAACAAATGGTATTCAAGAACCACACTTTAACTTCCCTTATGTAAAGCTCGTCCTTTACCGCAAAGTTGGATGCTACAGACCATGGAGGTATAATACCTCCATGTACAGACCAACCATACCTTTAAAGGCCTCCGCACGCAAAATGAAGCATTTCCTATAATGAAGGAAGGTTCTTGAAATGACCCAACCTTTGCTAAAGGAAGGTGCCTAAAAGCGTCCAAGATAAAGGGCCGTATTTTAGAACTTTCTTTAACTAAGGTCCACCTTAAATCTATTGTTCTCGATGGTTCTACAATAGACTTAAGGTCGACCTTAACGTTGAGGAACGTTCTAAAATACGACCCAAAGGTTGGTTCTTGAAATAAAATTCAGCTAAAGGTTGACTTAAAGTCTCCCTTAATGCTAAAGGAACGTTCTAGAATACGGGCCATGGTGTTCAAACAAAAGACTACAGGTGGATCTCTTGGCTGGTAAAATGCATACTAGCATACTTGTAGATACATCAAAAAGAAGCACAACTTTGACGGCCAGGTGGTAAACAAATCGAAAATTGGGCGTGGTGTCCAAGTTCTTATTTGCCGCCGGTGGGTTGTTGTCTGGAAGAATAAAAAAGAACATTACATATAGGGCCGATTTAATAGACGTTTGCTAAGCTGACCATTGGTTCCACCAAAAATTGATAACCGAGCGAAAAATGTACACCTAAATTTTCACCAAAAAGCCCCGTTTGGATGGATATTAGGAGCTGTACAGAGCTTAGAAAACGTGACTTTTGGGGGGAAAATTTATTTATAAATTTTTCGCTCGCTTGGCAGAACCAATGGTTAGCTCAGCAAACGTCTATTAAATCGGCCCATAATAGTCCAACAATCTGAGCTGGGGACCACACAGTAACAATCTGTGTCAAATTAAAAGGTTGTTATGGGGCACTACATATGTTGTTTCATTTTGCTTCTCGCTGTTGTTGCTTCTCGCTGTTGTTGCTTCTCGTTGTTGTTGCTTCTCGCTGTTGTTGCTTCTCGTTGTTGTTGCTTCTCGCTGTTGTTGCTTACAGCTGCAGCTGCAAGAGCTGGTTTTGCTGCAAGCATTATTTGCTTTGCAATGTCATTCCTAACAGTTGGATCTGAAAAGAAGGTGAAGTCAATAAGCAAATGTACCGGAATCGTGGAAGTGAAGTTCACATTTAACAGCTACAGCATCCAATCATTAACTCATGAGAAAATGTCATCATTCATGGCAATCGTAGGCCTGGCATTCAGCTGAAAATGCATGTAGGCCCACCCTAGCATCAGTGTAGGCCTGGGGCCTGCATGAAGCTAGCCTAGAGGCCTACCTACCTATGTCTTTTGAGGTTAACAATGCTGCTATATCTCTTGACACTCTTGCCTTCACCACTTCTCCGGTCACATTGTCTTGCAATGACACTTCTACCCTGAACAAAAGTTAAAAAAAATAATTGTCAATAGACATTATAGATGACATAGGCCTATAGTAGACCTACTGGTGTACCTGCTAGTGCTGGGGCCCAGCCCTAGGTTTAGGTAGGCCTGCCCCTGGCCTAGCCTGGGCCCGGGGGAGCCTGGGTGGGTCAGCAGGCGGACCATCCCTACCTAGGCTCCTACGACCTAGGCCTGCTAGTGCTAGTGCTAGGCCTAGGCTATTATTGCCATGCCCCGTGATTGCATGATGATGTGGTGGCTAGGCCTAGCTACTGGTTACTGGGCTAAAAAAACCTAGGCTAGGCCTAGGCCTACTTACTTAGGCCTAGTAGGCCTGTGACTGTGTGCATCCATTGTGCAGTGTGTGCATGTGTGTGCAGTTTTAGAAAGGTTTAGAAATGGTCTATTTCGGGACTAATGTAGGCCTATTTACGATGTTTACAATACGAATACAAAGTACATGTATTATTCATGCAGCATGAAGAATATTTCATGTATTTTTAGTGATGAAACATTTAAATTTTCCCACTCACAAACTTTGAGCCGCCATGTTGTCACGTGATATGTCGAGTAGCGCTCTCGGCTACCCTCAGTCCGTGGAGGGCGTTACTCGAGGAACTAAATAGGTCAAATATGACGTCACTCGGGGAGGTACTCTCTAAAAATATCATGTTCGATTGCTACTCGAGCAGCTCGAGTGTTACTCGTGTACCAATCGAATTCGCCCCAGTCTATAAATAGCAACAAAACATGACGACATCACGTCATATAAACACGTGCAACAGGCCGTGCATGCCGTCCGCATGGTCCGTCGTCCTGCGAGTGATATCTAAACCCCGGGTTCAAAACATTCAAAATGGCTTGCGGGAGTGTGAGCGGAAGGTGGGTAGTAGGCCTGTGGCTTGAACTTAAGAACCAAGGAGCAATTTAGAGGCCTAGCCATGATCGGATAGCTGTATAGGCCTCTATGCATTTGGTGCCTAGACTGGTGTGAAAGTGAAAATGGCCGCCATCCCATGGCCGCATGCGCCTACTCTTCATTCCAGTTCCGATTGGCGCGAGGTTTATCAACGATGGCTCCGCAACGCCTGGCCCGATTTTGATGAAACATACGTCAATGACATTTTGGTAAATTTCAACGACTTAACTGCAATAAAGTCCGATGAAACTTGGATTATAAGATACCGCAAAGAAAGACAAGTCGATTGACGTATGTTTCATCAAAATCGGGCCAGGCGTTGCGGAGCTATCGTTGATAAACCTCGCGCCAATCGGAACTGGAATGGAGAGTAGGCATGATAGGTCAGAGGCCTAGGCCAATACTTCAACTCATTAAGACTCTCAACATGCTCAATAGGCCTACCTAATTGGTGGCTAACTTAGATTATA
>NMRB01000715.1:233504-266188 GCA_002633025.1 Notospermus geniculatus
TCTCTCTCCATGCACTCGGCTCTGCTGCAGGTAGGGCCTAGTTCAGTTTGCTGATTCTACACTTAGTTAAACGGTAGTATCCATTCTATGGACCGAGTCCAAATGGACTGAGTGCCAAAAAAAAGATATAAACAATAATAATGAATGTTATCACCATAAATTGGTACGAAATGGTTATCTTCAATATGTAGAACGTGAAAAGAGTTAAGAAGAACAAAACTGTAAAATTTTGTTCGTCGCTAAGCCGACCGGAAATCCCCAAGTTACATCAACCAAATAGCGCTCCGCACTCAGTCTATAAATAGTAACAAAACTTGACGACGTCACGTCATAGCACGCCTTTCGAGGCAGCGATTCACGGAATGCGATGCTGGGAATTTTGCAACCTCGTTCCAAAGCTTGCGCCTATATACACGTGAAACAGGCCGTGCATGCAGACAGTAGATGTCTGATCCAATAACGCCCTCTGCACTCGAATTGGGTTGCCTCGTCCCCACGATATTTCCTGGAAATACCGATACCAAGAAGTGTTGATTCTAAAATGCAGAAATTAAGTGGAACGTAACTCACTAAAACTCGCTTTGTTCTGCTTATTCTGTTGCTTTGTTAGGCTTTTGCTTGAGAAAAAATGAGGGGGAGTACTAGACTTATCAGTACCTAGGCAGTATTCTTTCATATTGTCTACAAAACGGCTTGTTTCTTGCATTTTTCACATTTTGGCACTCGTCCAAGTTACCCAGTCAATTTGGATTCACTCCATAGAATGGATACTACCTAATTAAACTGGCCAGTTTTGTACATACAATTAGGCCTACTTGGCCCACTGGTATTGACAACCGTCGGAGCTGACTCCGCACCCATCATCTGGGGCCAATCTGATCATCCACATGCAGTGCATCAGCCGTGAGCTGTTAGTCAAGGCCTCATTCCTGAGTACTGCTGTTAGTCTGCAGACCCATATTCCTTAAGAATTCTTGAAATCTATCATTCGGAACTTCCGAAGGCAACTGTTCGGCAATTTCCGTAGACACTCGCATTTCCCCTCGGACACAATTCCAAGGCAGCCATCTTGAATGCGCAGTGATTGCCTTGAGTTTTTGTGGGTTTAGATGCGATATCGGTAAGTTTATATATAATATGCCTCAACTTATCCAGGAAATAAGGTTGGATATCTTAGCAGGCCAAAATTCGGCGTAAATGGTCCCACGGTCGGTCACGTGGGTTTGCCTTGGACTTGTGTCCGAGGTGAAATGCGCCGCCGAGTGGATACATAAGCAGTTCGCCTCAGGTCGTTCCGAATGGAAATCTATATGGCCCGTTACAAGGCCATGTCGAATTAGCGGAACCAGCGGAACTTGAAGGAAAAACAATGTTGTTTTTTAAATAATAACTGCACTGTCCAAATAGAATTGTTAGGCGCCGAAAAAACTAGGTCTACGGTAGGCCTAGGTGATGTACGCCCACTGGTAGCCTAGGCTAGACCTAGCATGCCTAGGGCCTACATTTAGGTCTCAATCCGCACATAATGACTGCAGCCGCGTGTTGCTTACCAACACCGAGTCGCGTGTTGCTTTCAGTCAACAGCTAAACGAAGCAACGACGAGTCACGTGTTCGTTCTATCAGGTTCCGCTGGTTCCGTTGTTTCCGCTGGTTCCGCTAATTCGACATGGCCCCGTTACAACGTCCCGCGAGACGGAATGTTTGTCTGACATCCGGGTACTTGAACACGCTGCTCCTGGCACATGACTCCGTGTTTATAGACTGAGTGCGCGAGTGCTACAAACAAAATTGGGATCATTTGATGACGTCACTGCATCATACAAAACATGCTAAAATTGCCTCCAAATCATCACTTAATCCTGATTTGGACCAAACAGACCATTCACTTGCATATCGGCTGCCGTTACTGTGATTGCAAACGTCTGCCTTGGCTTCTTTAATGCAGTATAGCTTGGAATAGTTTCGCCGTGAAAATCGTCCATAAGGCAAAATGGATGATGTGACCCACATACAATGTAAGCTAAGTCCGTTTCTATTAAGTGCGGATCTATTTAGTTTGGATAGGTCATGCACAGTCGCAAGCGACCGTGGAGCCACCTGTAGCCGAGCATAATACTACAAATAGATCCGGTGTTATTGCCATTCCACTACAAAATTTATCCGCATCTAGATTCGGAGTATGATCGGCTATGCTATCCGAACTAAATACATCCGCACTTAATAGAACCGGACTTATTAAACCCGGCAATTCTGTAATAGAAGCAGAATAAGAGCGGACAAATACCGGCTTTTTTTGTAGTGGAAGAGCAACTTCATGCTGTCCGAACTAAATAGATCCGCACTTAATAGAACCGGACTTATTAAACCCGGCAATTCTGTAATGTAAGCAGAATAAGAGCGGACAAATACCAGCTTTTTTTGTAGTGGAAGCGCAACTATTATCACCAACCTCGATGATGATGAGTTTATTACAACAACTCAATAGCTCAGGAAATGTTATGAAATAACTATTCTGATAATTTTATACTTTATCTTATGGTTATTTTCTGGATTTTCCAGCTCGATTCCTCTGATTCCTTCGATTCCTCTAAATCGACATGGCCGCGACGTCAGTGACGTTTTCGACGTCGCCACGCATGCGCTTTTGTGAAAAAACTGAGTTGTTGCCCAGCGCCTCCTTTGGGCACGCCGGTTCCCCATTAAAACGACCATCACAATGTACTATAACCACCGACGTAGCCTACCTACAACGGTGAATTCTCTCGGGGCAGGCAAGGAAAGATTGGCTCTAGCATTTCAGTTGTAAATTCGTACATAAGGGACACACTCCGCATGAGCTACTGCAAAATCCTGTCCGCAGTCAGCTGTACTTCACTGCGGACAGGAATCTAGGTCATGCAGGTGTACTGTGTGTATTTATATATCGTTATATGCAGGACTGGCCTAATGCATTAGTTTCACAGCAGCTCACGCGGACTGTGCCCCTTATGTAGAAAATATTGCTGTTTAATATACAAGAGCTTTTTGATTAATGCTTTCAGAAACTACTGAACGTTAGATATGTGCGAAGATATGTTCCAACAATGTTTGATAATCATGATATTGATTATTCCAGTCTTACTTCAACTATTGATTTTTGTTTTAACATGGAGTAATGGCTGAATGTAACTATTCTGTCCGATCAGTATATCGGTTATTCTAGCATTTCCTGAGGATGAGAAAGAAAAAAACATCTCTTTGAAAACACATGTGACCCATTGAGTCATATGAGTAAAGACTAACAAATGCATTTACTCGAATTCTGCAATACAAATGCACCAGGCAATGCTGTACAAATCTGATGTAAAAGCATATGCTAGTCTTTATTCATATGACCCAATATCTTAACTTTTCCTCCAAAAACAAACACGAGACCCATGAAAGTCTCATAGCCAACCACTCGGATTTTGCCTTGTCATTTACCAGTCTTTTCCTTTTTCTATTCCAAAAAGAATAAAAGAAAGAATACTAATACAGAAAGTTCCATTTCCTTTTAAAATTTGCAGCACACCCGTCGCAAGCTCCTTTATGGAAGGGAGCACAGCAAAATGAGACACCAACTTATGAGTTGTCGAGAGCCAGCCTTAGTTAAGTAGCGTGCGGTCATGTAGAACAGGCATCGATACCGATAGCGCACATTACCTTTCAACCACCGCTCACTACAAGTGTCCAGACTGAGTTCAGCTCCAGCTACCTATTCAGATATCCCGTGGCAGTCAGTCTGCCACTTTTGGACACTTGTAGTGAGAGGTGAGCGGGTTTTTTGGTGACTCCCAGCAATCGAGTTGAAACTTCTTCATCATCATCATCATGTAGGCATCATGAACCGGGTTGGCTCTTTGCCATAAAAACTATACATATATACAGTATTGCGCGTGCAAATCCGGGTTACGACGGACTTTATCAACTATCCTTGACTGTACACACGGTGCTCACTTGAACAATGAACGGACGTGGTCAAGAGATTGACTTCTTGCTTATTATCATTTTGTGTGTCAATTTTGTGCTATTCTGTATCTTGAATACCTCAGGGACGGTATTTGTCGCGCTGTAAACCGCCCCTTGGGGTTGCTCGGAGGCCAAACGCCAACCCTCCGTCGAAAAACAAGGGTCCCCTGTCCGGTGGTCTGATGATATATGAATGGACCATGAACCACGGGTGACATCAGGCCTTTCAATTACATGGCAAGGGGGGTGACTTGTATTTTTTAGCCTAATTTGGGGAGCGGCGATATGCGTACCTCTCCATATTTCAAGGAGGCTGGATGGTCTGCCCTATTGAAATGAAAAAGGAAATAAAAGATGTTTCTTTGATTATTGTCTTTTATTATCAAAACATAGGATTTATGAAGCTCACAGGAATGGCTATTGAGTTTGCATTAAACTTAAGGATTGATGGACATGTTGGAATGCCTAGACTGAAGACTAGAAAAGACTGGACTGGGCTAGGCAAAGTAAATGGTCAGACTGACTGGATTGTTTAAAACCAGGTACTATAGTGTGGTGAAACAGAAAGCAAGGTAGCTCAGTCCTACACTCCACTGAGCACAGAATGAGTTCTGATTGGATTCAGTAGAGGATAAAAAATGATTATATTGCACAGTGGACTGTTACAATCACTAGATTTGACTGGACTAGACAATGCTCAATATGGAAACCACACTTTTTAGGTAGATTGCTTTATGTTTCACACTAACACTACTGTCCCTGGTTTAAAAAATCCACTTTGACAAAGTGAATGACTAACTGGATCCAGGGTGTTGGTGTGAAAAACCAAGCTAGCAAGCTGAAAGTCCTGGTTTTTATTGAGCAGAGAATGAATGAATGAATTCCTGAGAATGAATGTTCCTGGATGGATTCAGTATAGAGGTAAGGACAAGAAATGGCAACTAATAAATAGGAATAAATGTCCGGGGTCTTCCTCAGGCACTTTCTAGTAAGAAGCTACAGAAAAGACTGTCTTTTCGGAGACGACTTTCCGTATTACATGTGTATCATTTTGTGTCTCGTTCCTTGTGCTCTATTTTGGATAATAGGGAGTTTTCGCAAATCTGACGAAAAACGAAGTACGAAATACGAAATTGGACGTCATATCTATGATGTAATGTATTTCAGGAAATGGCTGGTACCACAAATATCGCCTGCTGCAAGAGCGTCTTTTAGCGTATGACGTTAGAACGACAGAGGTACGGTGAATATTAAACTTTTAAATATATCTTTCGTTTCCACTTCGTTGATACGAATTGGAAATTTAAAAATTCAAGATGCGCCATAACTCTTTCGATCTTACATGACATGCTAAAAGACGCACTGGCAGGAGGGACATTTGTGGTACGAACCATTTCCTGAAATACATTACGTCATGGATATGACGTCCAATTTCGTATTTCGTACTTCGTTTTTCGTCAGATTTGCGAAAACTCCCAAATAAAACCACGTCCGGTAACATAGTCTACCCCGGACATTTATTCCTGGTGCCGGGACTATGATACCCAGTGAAAGTCAGTCGTGTTGAATTGTCCTCGGACTATAATAATTAGGATTTATAGTCCCCGGACTATACCCACCGGGGATTGTATCAGCTACTACACCGAGACACATAGGTAGCGGGACACATACTAGTAGGTACCGGGATACATAGGTACTGGGAACACATAGGTATGGACCCGTCAAAGAATGCAGATAGCAGTTCTTCAGCTTTACAAAATGGTTTCATCACATTTGGTTCAAACTTCTGTTTGTCGAATTGAGAGTTCCCTACGGGTGGTTTCCCGCGCAGTTGTCTGAGGTACCCCCGCATATCTGTTCTGTACTCAGTGGCTTTGTCAAGAAGATCCCCTGCCCTTGCATAACAACCATGCCCCCGCTGGGCGTCTGGAAGTTTGGCAAGCCAATTGTCTATCAGCTTAACTTTATCAACAACAGTTGATATGTTCACCTGGTTTGACTGCAGGGTGATGGACAGATCATTTGTTTTCTCGAGGATGTCACACATCAAGACCAGAGTAATAACCATCCTAGGGTCAGTCAGCCTCTCAGCAATGCTCAGGCACTTGGTATCACCATTTGTTCTGTAAAGGTTCAGGAATGTATCAAGAATGTATCACCCTCCTGGTAACCTTGAAGTGTGTCAACCAAAGCTCACTTTGATGAACGTTGTGCCAATCTCGATGCAGCCATGAAACATCATGCTGATAACTTGACAAAAAACTGGAACTATGGGGCCGCAAATGGAACCTTCTAAAAGGCATCAAAGGCCAGCTGGCTTAGCCTTCGTCAGAGACTGACTCGTCAGCTCGTGCTTTCCTGTCCGACAAACTGAGAATCCCGAGATCGTCTGTGGACAAAATGTCATTTGCAGCCGTACACAGACTGGCAGGAGGTCCCGCAGACAGTCGGAACGTGATTGTCAGATTTTGTTCGCTCGCTGATCGGGACCTTGTTCTCAATTCTTTCAAGCAGCTAAAGGGTCAAAGGGATCTCGCTGTCATGACCGACCTGCCACCTCAACTTAGCAGACGTAGAGCCGAGCTCCTTGCCGAGAGATACTCAATGCCACCTGATGAACGTCGCCGCGTGAAGCTGAAGCAGCTGAAGGAGGCTTCCTTTCTGAGGCTAGTTCGTACCTGACTTTGTTTCTGACATTCCGTCATTTTGACTGTAATGATCCACATTGCATTTGTCGTTAAAGGCTTCGCTTCTACAGTTTAATGATAATACATACACTCATGTTTCTCGGACTTTTACCATAATAATTGCCTTTCTTATTTCTTTATATCAAACTTAGGTTCCTTTTGGGTATATACACCATCATTGGAGGTTTCGGCGCTGTGATGTGGGTGTATAAACTTCTTATACTATATACGCATGTACCGGTACTATGTGCTTCTGTGGTCTATTTGCTATTTCCTACATGTAGTGTAGATCCATGCGTTTGATTGGGACCCACGTTTACGAGAATTTGGCCAGGCATGCCCTTTTTTACTCATTACGGTCGCCAGGTCCCTGGTCATTCCCACTAATTTAACACACCAGCGGAAAGCTTAGAACCTTGGGGTCATGATGGTCACAATTACTTGGGAATCTATAACTGCTTAACGGAATACTCGCTTTGGAAACCTAAAAGTTTGACTTGAAACGTTTGCAAAACCCACTTGGGACGTCAATGACGTCGTCGATGTACAGGAGAAAGCATGGGCGCTGGCCTCGCCAACACTGACGTGACGCTGCGCCTTGACTGCGTTTGGCCTGAGACGTTGTTCCCAATCAACTGCAACGAGTATATAATCCTACTAAAATTTGACAAGAGTTTGTTTGTTTGTGTGTTTGTTTGTTCGCGATTTTCTCCATGACTAATGAACGGATCGCCGCCAAACTTGGTATGCAAATGTAGACGGGCCTGGGAAGTGTCCTTACGAAGCCCGAATTTTGATATCACTTATAGCGCGTTACCATAAATTATCGCTGGACGACACATGTCCAAAATAGACACAAATTTCATGGGGTCATTTTTGTTGCCGAAGCCGAGAACGCCGCTGTTCACAAAGTGGGATATCAAGGCAAAGATCTGGCAAAGAATGAGAGTGGTTTGAGATCTTCTGTGCTTGGAAATTGCAGTTTGAAATTTCCCAGGATTTTCAGCGCATTCGGTGGCGAGACTCGCGCCGTCACCAACGTCATTGACGTCACGTGCAATAACAATGCCAATGACGGCGTCGGAACATGGCCATCTCGGTCAGTTGTGTAAACTTTGCAAAAACGTTCCTGTTTTTCGGTGGCTGCATCCGCGAACTGTAGAGTTCACTGATATGAAATACCATGCTATTTAGATGCTATGTTTATTCAGGATCATTAACGTGTGTGCAATTCCGCCTGTGATTTGACAAGTGAAGAAAAAATCTGTGCAATTCATGACAAGGTCGCGTAAAAAATCGGCCAAACATGTAAACTTCAGCGATAATTTAGCGTCACGTGCTATAGTTTTCGAAATATGAAGAGATTAACGAAAATACCAATGCTGTTCAGGCCTTTTGACGTCATGATGTTACCGAGATTGCCGTCGCGTCATCCGTGACGTCGCGGCAACGTCGTGTGCGGCGGAATGACGTCATTACGCCACTCGAACGGATACGACGTCATTACGTCTCCAAGCGCTCACAAATTTTGGTTCCCGAAGCCGCCGCTAGGGCTAGGAGACTTCGGAACTGGCTGCAATCTTTGCGGTATAAAAGTTGTCGCGGACCTATGATGATATTACGGGTTATTTTTAGAATAGGGATGACCGTAACCACGTGGATGCTAATGTCATCGAACATGCCTTATCGCGCGGAATGGCACCACCGAGGAATTCTTGATGGGGATGTATGTGTTGCAGATCTATAGTAGAAGCTCAAGGTCATTGTCGTTATTAGACCGGGGAGAATGAAATTTTACGGAAAATTGGAATCCTAAAATGACGTCAGCAACAAAATCATTCGGAACGACCTGAGGCGAA
The DNA here is from genome assembly GCA_002633025.1 of Notospermus geniculatus. NCBI lineage: Eukaryota > Metazoa > Nemertea > Pilidiophora > Heteronemertea > Lineidae > Notospermus > Notospermus geniculatus. Next base: position 242,039 of record NMRB01000715.1, read on the forward strand.
CTGCTTATCTGCCCAGTGTACGGCGCATTTCACCTCGGACACAAGTCCAAGGCAGCCATGTTGTTATTAACAAACCCACGTGACCGACCGTGGGACTATTTTCGCCGAATTTTCGCCTGCTAAGATATCCAAGCTTATTTCCTGGATAAGCTGATGCATATCGTATATAAACTTACCGATATCTCACCCAATCTGCCAATTATTGATCAATAACGCAAGTTTTTTGTGACCTTTTTCGTTCATGCGCAGGGCGTGATGAGGCGACCGCATCCAAAGCCACAGAAACTCAAGGCAACCACATCCCCTTGCAAGATGGCCGCCTTGGAATTGTGTCCGAGGGGAAATGCGAGTGTCTACGGCAAATTGCCGAGCAGTTGCCTTCGGGAGTTCCGAATGTAACAAAATCGCATCCAATACCGAAGCTAATTCCTAGCCCAAGCGGCGGCTGCGGTAACCAACATGGCGCTCACATGAATTAGCATTTCCCTCATGCCCCCCCCCCCACCACACACACACACACACACACACACACAGTTTGGTGTAATTGCTGATTCGGGCTTGATTTCAGCTGTCAAAGTTTGGTGCTTCCGCTCTATGTAATGCCGGGAGATATCAGTTCACTTCACCCGTTCAAACCAGAACACTACAAATATCAAGCTGTACCGCGATTACACAATGAGGATGAATAATCGGATGTTTTTTTCAAGGTATGGTGTTAATAGAGTTCGTTACCCCTGAACTTCCTTTTTTTGCCACTCTATCAATGCTTCATCAACTCATAGTCGGAACAATCCTGCCGTTTCTTATCATCTTCGGGTGCAACATTGCCATCATCATTGGTGTCAGACGAGCGGAAGGTAAACGTAAACAAATGGCGACGACGTTTAGTAGCGACCGAGAAATCAAGAAATCACGTGAGAGGGAAAGCAAGTACATGATGCGCATGCTCGTGCTGGTCAGCCTTGCTTACGTCTTGTGTTCCATACCAGTGAGGATTTATGATTTTTATTCACAAATTCCTGCAGTTGACGCCATGTACAACATGATTTCCAGATACTGGTTTCTGCGATACAAAATTGAGTATTGGGCATTAGGGTTGCTTTGGGAAGTTAACTATGCAGTACATTTTTACATGTATGCGATTGGCGGAGGGAAACAATTTCGGAAGGATGCTAATGAAATTTTGTCGGGGTGCTGCAAGATCAAGTCTTGATCTGTTCTCTTTCTCATAGCCGAAGGGTGCCTGCTGTATTTTGGCACCTGGTGCCAATATTTGAGGTCCGATCGGCCCGAAATTCGCCACAAACATAGAGGGCACCTAGATACATCACCACACCTAATTTGAACAATCCAGGACAAATAGCCAGGAAACGTGCCACCCAACAATGAAATTTCGAACTTTGACCTCTGTGACGTTGAAAATTACGTCAAATGAAAAACCCGGGTGATACATCGTGTGTCCTCAACAGATATACCTGCGATACAAATTTGGTGATGATCCGATCAACGGTGAGGGCGAAACTGCACTTTAAAGGTTTTCAGTTTATCCCCCTGGTGGCTAAGCCAGGAACCAGATCGGACCGAAACTTGCTGTCTGGGGTAATCTGACCTAGGGGCACATATGTGTGAAGTTTGAAGTCAATAGCTCCAGTGGTCCACCATGGGTTTCCAAATATGATCGATGTACTGTAGTTCATTTAATGGTCACTAGATTGCTCCATTTGAAATATTCAAAAAGTACAATAACGATGACCCCACGTACTATAATCCGATGACCCTACTATAATACGATGACTCCACGTACTATAATCGATGACCCTACTATAAAACGATTACCCCAGTACTATAATCCGATGACCCTAGTATAAAATGATGACTCCACGTACTATAATCCGATGACCCTACTTTAAAACGATTACCCCAGTACTATAATCCGATGACCCTACTATAAAATGAAGACCCACGTACTATAATCCGATGACCCAACTACAAAACGATGATCCCACGTACACCCTTAGTCAAAAGTAAATAGACAGCTACTAAATTCAATATTTCTTTTAATATTAATGAAACACATTTTGTCTTTTTACACTCACTCATAACAACTGCTTCGGCACCTCTTTCCACCGAAATGACCCAGGTATAAAGTTTAGTGAATTTTTGGTGAAAGATTGAAATTTTGTCAAAAAATGAGGTTTTTTATTATCGCCTTCGCAAAATCGAGAACCTGAGCATTTTACAGCTCTACTGTTTCCAGACACAATGATATTTTGAAATAAAGAATTGAAGCTTCTGCAACCGAGTCATTGATGGTTTCTTACAGGCAATTTTAGGGTTTTCCAGTTGCCAGTCTGACACCACATTCATAACCACCCAGTTGTGACGCGGCAAGTTCAGGGTCACGAATAATAATCGCCATTCATACTGGGCCTATTTCACAGAGCCTTTGGAATTTCAATAAGACATAATGTGAATAACAATAAGGCATAGGTGGGCCCGAGATGACGTTCCGAGCTATCGGCGATTACCGCAGACACCTAACCACAAAGCATGTTTGCCCGTTCAAAACTAAACTATAGTGCACAATACAATCAATAATAATGATGCAACGAGTTTTGAACCTGTCGATACTTACTTGTTATCCAGATAATCCGAGAGAATCATTTTGACGCGAAGTTAATTCAGGAATATTAAAAAATCCAGGGAGTTTGTCAGCGAATCGAGGAATGTTTGAAACCACCATATTTGGGAGTGACCATGGCGGGATAGAAGCTTCGCTGTGATTGGTTGTATTCAGCGACAGATTTTCTGTCGCTAGTTCCACAGCGAAATGGCGCCAATTTCAACAGGGCCTCGGACGTGCGAGTAGGGGAGCGCGTTTTAGAGGACCTGTTGCAAGAGGATGTACTAGAATCAGATGACCCTACAAGAATTTTTTTAAAGCCCCACAGTATTGAATTTTACGATATTTTCAAAATGTTAGGAGAGTGCACATAGAGGTCTCGTAGCCTCGTGAAGGTCCCCAAAATGCTTGCCTGATACGCACTTCACAGAATCAAGGCCTAGTTTTCACCACACATTGGAAAAAACTGCAGGGAGAGCTCTAATGTATTCAGACAGAGCGTAGTACATTTTACACTACGCTGACGTCGTGCGAGAATCGCGGCGATGATTTGCGTTTTTCACATTCAATACAGTGGGGCTTTAAGAGTTTATAGTACGTGGCATCATCGTTTTGTAGTTGGGTCATCGGATTATAGTACGTCTACGTGGATCATCATTTTATAGTAGGCTCATCGGATTATAGTACGTGGGGTCATCATCTTATAGTAGGGTCATCGGATTATAGTACGTGGGGTCATCGTTTTGTAGTTGGGTCATCGGATTATAGTACGTGGGGTCATCAGTTTATAGGTGGGTCATCGGATTATAGTACGTGGGGTAATCGTTTTATAGTTGGGTCATCAGATTATAGTACGTGGGGGTCATTGTTTTAAGGTCGTCGGATTACAGAAGTCATCGATCTTCGTTCTTCGGATTATAGACACCCCCTTGCCACCCTAGGTTCTATGGGTGTGTGACAGCCCCTTATCCTGCAGCTATGTTGGGACCGGGAACCAGTCTAAGTAGAGGCTTGTGCAGTCAGGCATGAAGGGAGTATGACACAAGCAAGAAAGAGGCCAGTGTAATGGAATTTAGATTTATACTGTACAATCGACCCTTTAGTGAACAGCCCCTTCAAACTTCACATTGTCCTTGAGTTATATCTTCTAGCCACTGATTAGCTCGTTGAAACATGTTTGTGATTGGTCCCTCATAAATTAGGCCTGCAAGTGCTTGGATTGGTCCATTTGAAATGCTACACTGGCGTTCTCCTGGTGTTACATCTGTATTTGACGTTTGATGCCGATGACTAATATGTACCAGTGTCGTAGAACGTCATGCCCCCCGATATGAGATGCCCCACAACAATAGATTCTGACGGAATAAGCGGCAGCTACAATTGGCCGGACACCAACAGACAGGAACTTCGGTTACCAGATGTCCCCTGAACAAAAGAAGCGGGCATCTGATATCGGGAGCATTACATTCTATGACACCTGTACATGGAATGGGGGAACCCGCATGCCGGTATAACCTGTTACCGCAACAGGTCGGCGCTGTGAGCGACTGTACCGAAGACGTCAAAAACAGAGCAAGCTGGGCAATCAATGCTGACGTCGCGTCACGACGTCTTTGACGCAGTGCAACAGGACATAACGTCGAAAAATGTACAATGTACACAGTGCCTCAGTTGCTGTAGCTCTGCCGGTTCCCATATCATTGTCGGCTGCGAAGCCTATTTCGAAAAAGCCAACAACCGTTCAGTACATGTCGAATACTTTGTACCATAATATCATTGAAGCGCTTGGATTTTCAAACGATTCGAGCCTCCAATATCGAACTGGGATAAACTAGTATTTACTTGTGTACGACTTGGTCGACAACTTTCGATCTTGCAATAAAACAAAAATGAAGAGAATATTTGACTTCGTCTTTCTTGTTCGTTGCATGGTTGGTTATGTTAAAGGAGCACGGTATTGCCGCTTTTTCTCGACAGCCGGCGCCACTGCGCCACTCTCCAACCCGAGGGACTAACTACGTTTCGGCGAATGACCCGATTTACTGCGTACATTTTGTAATGCATTTTTGTAGTTCGTCCTACTTCCCTCTACGTCGGCAGTCAAATAACGCATTTCAGATCCAATACCGTGCTCCTTTAATTTCCTCCATTAACCTCACTTCAGATTTGCCCGAGTATTCTTTGTGACCCGTCACCAAAACGTTCATGAATTTGACACATCTTATGGCGGCAGGGGCGGATCCGAGGGGGGCAGGGGGAGGCTCCAGGACCCGCCGATATTTTTGCGCTCAATGTTAGGGACTAGGCTACGGTCGCCATTTTATCAAATCTTTGCCCCCCCCCCAAGATCCCGGGCTGTCCTGTCCCGTCCATGGTCGCTCGCACATTTCATCGAGGGGGCTCTTTATACATGTGATTCGAATTTCGGGCTTCCAATCACGGAAATCGATGTAAATTCGATTCCTATTAGCACAAAGCATATGATGTCATAACTGTTCAAATCATTGTCTCCGAAGAGGCCTGTCCTTTTCCATCAGGATATTGCCCTTTTGGGCCTGTCAGCACCCCCGTAGGCAAAATCCTGGATCCGCCCCTGGGCGGATGAAGGTTTTGCATTGCAATGACCTTGAGTTTGCAGAACGTGGTCGTATCAAAAAACACTTCGTTGGTGTAAAATTCATTTGTGCGAGTGCTCTGATTATAATAAATCAAACGACCGACACTAAAGTGAAATCGCTTCAGCAAGAACAAAGCCGACACTAAACACTCTTAAATGAGGAAATTCTAGTAATCTGGTTGTCATGTGGTGATATTTTATAACGTAGGGGTATAGCCTGGAATATCATTAAAATTGTGGAGGAAATAAAGGAAATTGGCGGATATCCATGGTCTGCGCATTTCGTTTCGTCGCGACATTCCAACATTTACAGTCAATTTCCCTTCTATCCAGCTATATACATGTATCTAGCTCACATTGTTTGCATCACCAGGAGAAGCCTTTAGAGTCTGTTGGAAAATTACGGTCGGAGATCTGGAACGACTCACGAAAACATTGTACAGACGATTTGGTTCCCTGCCGGCGAAATACTTGTCAAATCGAGAGGCGTACGCCTACAACAAGGCCGGATGCTTTACAGTGGAAAAAACAAAGATAGCAGCCTGGGCATACAATAGTTAGCTTAATTTTCTGTTGCGACATTTCGTCGTACCGTACCTACGTCCAATATGTCCGCCACAACAGCAGGGCGTGATGTCTGCATCCCATTGGCCGACACACACTTCGTCCATTCACTGTACGTATTCGCCATGGGACCAGTCTGTCTCGTCGGCTTCGTACTGAACATAATCAACATCTACCTTTTCACCAAGATAAACCGAACCAAGTTTCTTGGATTGTACCTCCTAAAGTGTCTTGCCTGTTCTGACCTCGCCCTTGTTGTGGTATCATTCATTTCGTTTCCGGTCCGACATGTCATCAGTCGCCTTGAGTTGAGGGATGAGGCATTCTTCCTCCGCTTGGACCCACAGATTATGCCCTATATGTATTACCCTATTCACGTACTTTACTATATCTGTGTGCAAGCGAGGAATCACATCATGGTGCTGATAGCATTTGACAGGTAAGTGTAGAGGTTCTCCAAGTGACGTCACATTTCCATGACAACACGACGCCGCCACAAGTGACATCATGGCATGAACACAGCCTCAACACACAGATCATGACGTCATTCCACAATCGGTCAACAGATGGCGATTCAGTCTCCCCCGGCGAATCAGTATCCTGACCGCCGAGTCTTCGGCGTGGCAAGTGCTGATTCCGAGTCCGTGTCTTCCTGAATCCCGCGCACAATGACGTCCTTGCCCGAGGAAGGGCCAGAAAAAGCTCGCAAATGCCACAGTAAATGTAAGATTTTTAAGTGCATTCGGATCTAGAGTGAATAACCTGCCGTCATCAGTTGCTTATTTTGAATGTACACTACTCAAAAAAAAAGTTAAGGGCCACTTTTTTCATAACTCGTAATTATGTTTCGGGCATTGTTTCAGGAAATGTTATGCAACAACTGTAAAAACTGTCACATGAAAAAGTTTGCACAAAATCACAAGTGGTCATCTTTTTTGAGTAGTACTATATATGCAGAATATTGTAAATATAAGCATCTGATTGCGGCGGCCAGCCAGACGGCTGTCAGTAGGCCTGCGACAGGCACCAGGCACCAGGGGCCTTATTCATCAACGGTTCGTAGCACTTACGTATTCGTAACCCTTTCGTAAGTATATCAAATTGTATTCACTAAAGCCACGTAAAGCATTTAAGTAATGCGTAAATCCCCTATTTATCAAGCACACTTAAGAATTTCGTAAGTTTGTCGCGTAAGTGATTAAGATCACATACGCGGTATTCACCAAGCTTACTTAAGCCCGACACTTAAGGTCGATCTATAGACACTGGGTTTTCCCCAGACAAGCACATTCCAATGCACCCACTGGCGTGTAACTGAATGAATCATAAGCCATATTTAGCCTACATTACGAATTTAACCCGGGGCAAATTCGTTTAACCCGGGGCAAATTCGTTTAACCCGGGGTAAATTCGTTTAACATGGGGAAAATTCGTTTAACCCAGGGTAAATTCGTGTAATGTAAATGCGGCTATAATGAGTAAAAATTCCTTCTACTCTGTTCGCCAATTTAGGCAGTGTTAGCGCTCGAGTTGATGGAATAGCGAGTTGACCACTAGGTGTCACTACGGCTCAATTCAATGCATCTNGGAAATACGTTGGATAGATTTTTTTCCACCCACGCCGCCTCCGATTCCGCGCCCGCAAACGCCTCGTAGAAAAGCAGCTTTAAACGTAGCTTAAAGCGGTTTTTTCCACGGTACAATATTACTGCACAAAATGGGGCCCAAAACAGGTGTCATGTGCTTCTGCATAATGGATGGAAGAGTGGGAATAATTTGGCCCATTTTGATCCTTATTGCACGTGGACAGGCCGCTTTACTTACGAAGTAGGCTCATTCACCAAACCCTCTTAAACTTTTAAGTAATTCTTACGAAATCTTCCTGAATACCACGTACGAAAATGCGTTCGTATTACTTAAGAATTTCTTACGAATTTATACTTACGACGGCTTGATGAATAAGGCCCCAGGCTTTCAAAGTTTTTCGCTTCATGACGCCGTCAAGAGCAACCGATTTCTTAATCAATGCTAGCATAATTTGCTACGCATATTGAGATCCGAATGCAAGTGTGATCAAGTAATCTTACCATGCTGATGAAGCTGTCGTATCTTTTCGCGCAGGATTCAGGAATACCGGGACTCGGAATCTGCACTTGCCACGCCGAAGACTTGGCGCCCAGGATACTGATTCGCCGGGGTGCTTATTCTGTTTCAGATTCATTCAGTTGGCATTTCCGCTGAAAGCAAGGATCCACGCCACATACAAAAACGCTAACATCGCAATGGGAGCTATCATTGTGGCTGCACTGGCTTCCAACCTATGGAGATATGCCTGGTCGTTTATAAGCGACGACCCGCTGGATTACGATCCGTGTTTTCCTATGGGCGAGGTGTGGTTGGATGATTATGAATGGGGTGATGCACCAGACCACTATCTTTATATCTTTGTCCTCTTCATTACGCCACTATTTCTCCTCCTCTTCCTCAATTTCGGCGTGATTTTCTCCCTGATACACTCGATGCGCGGGAGCGACGCGTTTGAACAGTCCAAGTCAAAGAACAGCGCCGCCCAGCGGCAACTTTCAATAACAGCAACTTTAATAATTGCCTTCTTTTTTATCTGCGAGACTCCAGCTCGCTGGGATCGTCTGCTAAGAATGTTGGGGTATCCATCACAACTATTACAAGAAATCAGCAGGAAAGCTGGCCTCTGCCTTATAGTCGTCGATTCGTCTCTAAATTTCTTCATCTACCTGGCGACGAACAGATCATTTCGGAAAGGAATCAAAGGTTGAAGTCAAGGACAATCGTCACATTTAAGCTGACGTGAACGAACAAAAAGCCCCCATGCGACGAGCAAGAGAATTGCAAACGCCCTGCAAACACCTCAAACGAAGGCACAGAACATGATATACCCCAAGACGCCAGGAGGGCGCCAGCTTATTTGTCTTCGAGCTGTCGGGGTGTCAACATCCTCTTGTGAGCTCCTTGTTATCTCTGTTCCACCGTCTTCCCCATTCGGCCGCCGAATTTGTTGGAAGACTTCTCATGTTTTCTCTAATAAGAGGGGTACCTTCAAAAATACCGTGTTTGTTCCCGATTGGACATCCAATATGGCCGCCAGGTGCCGTAACCTGAAAATCATCCAAGTGCTAAAACTCAGGAACCGCTTGACCCAGAGTGCTCAAACTTGATATTTACCTCCCTCTTGATGACCTTTACAAGCACGTCAAATTTCGGCCTGATGAAACTTCCAATATGGCTGCCAGGTGGCATAACCCGAAAATCATCAAATGTGCTATAACTCAGGAACGACTTGACCCAGAGCGCTTAAATGTGCTATGTGGTTCCCTCTAGAAGACCATTATGTGCATGTGAAGTTTTGGCCCGATCGGACATCCAATATGCCCACCAGGTGGCATAACCCCAAAATCATTGAAGTCCTGCAACTTGGAAATGACTTGACCCGATTGCTCAAACTGACATGCACCTCTCTCTGTCAATACACTTTTATGTTCAAACGGGTGAGCACATGGTCCATGGACCATTTCATTATTATCGTGCAAGAATTTTCCAAAAGGGGTATATTTTTGGATTGTGAATATTATTAAAATAGATTGATTTGAGGCTCTTTCCCTTATACGGATTTTCTACACTGATTCCCCTCATTTCGCTCTTGATCGATATTGCAGGCATGCCCGACTAGCGTTATTGAGAACAGCAAAGTAACACCTACCAGAACGCTTTGGAGCCATCGTGGCAACTTCGGAGTACATCCCACAGACTCCAAAAATCAAGATGACGGCGATCGCTTTCTCCATTTTGGCGAAGGACTTTTGTTGGTGCGAAAGATGTAACGACCCAGTCTTGTAAACGAGTCCGAGAAAAGTGGCACTGCTTGAAGTTTATGTAGTGTGACTAGGTCTGGAATATAGGTCATTCGTGTCATGTGGTCTCGTCCTGCCCATCCCATTCATCATGATTCATGTTTAATCAGGCGCCGTCGCTTCTATTCAGACCCATTTTTTTCCGGATCCACGAAGGCTAGACGGGGTGGTCCCAAAAAATGCACAGACATATATTCACTATCCAGAGACCATACTTACTGTATCCGATGTGTTTAGTGGCCGCGGCCGGGAAGATCGTCGTGCCTAGATTTTCCAATTATACACGTTCCCTGCCACCAACTAGAGCGCATAGGCGTAACAAAATTAATGTCCTTGAAGCGTAGCTTTACATAACCACATTGGTCAGACGTCCCATGTCGTTTTTCTCATAAATGAAACGCGATCCCCATCCCGAGGTAGTTGTCGAACATGACCCTTGTAGGATTGCGTATCATTCACTACGGGCCCTTTTGTTAGATTGTATTGTATAACTTGCCGGGAACGTGTGTAATTAGAAAATCAAGGCACGAGAACTTCCCGGTCGCGGCCACTAAACACATCGGATAAAGTATTTACAGCGTTGGATGAAGAATCGTTTTAGAATAAAGAAGTCAGCACGATGGCCTGATTCGATCCAGTGGTTCAAGTTCCAGACCCAATTTTGCAAAGCCAATTTGAGGCTCTTGGTTTACTGAATCCGCGGTTCGCCCGTACAGATGATGAAGGATCTCTGACTTAGCTATCACAAAACTGGCTCTGGAGCAAAACCGCTGGACTGACTCGAGGGATTTGGGGTGGCATTTCCGAATTTCCCAAAATTTGATGCAGAAATGTGACCAACATGATGTATTTTCATCTGGCACAAAGAGTGTCAAAACTGGTCCGTTATTTGAAATATTCAACATATCAGGTGCAGATTACCAGTTTCTGATTTGTATATTTGCACTACTCAATGAAATATAGGTGAGAGGTCTATGGGTAACTGGTTGGAATCATGTCTGAGGGCTCAATGGTCAAGGAAGATGAGAATAGAATGACATTCTAGAGCAGAGGCAGACGTCATCCTGCAACACAACGTTTAGGTCTCACTCACCAAAGCCCAAAATCGAACGACCACCGCCACTAAGCATTTCCCACCCCACAGACCAGCAACGCCCAGTGATCGAACTCACCACTAAGCACTGCCCCACCTCAACTGACCATCAAAGCCCAACGTAAACTCCCCCCNCCCCCCCCCCCGTGTGATCATACGTGTCTTGTGACAAATGGGCTCAACTGACAACACCTTCCAAATGGGGACGGATAGCACTGGGGACGTGTGGGTTACCGTCAAGATGGATTAGCTGAATCGATGCCACCCCTGAACGCTGTGCCATGGAGTGTATGTGCTCCATCTAGGAGCTATACACTCCTGAAATTGATTGATGTTGCCCATTTGGTCACTAAACTACGGGCCAGCCTGCTCAGGTTACTGCTCAGTGGCACACCTTCATTATTGTCAAACATGGAGGCCCTGTTGGGGCCCCCAGCATGCCTGGTAGATTGGTATTATGCCTGAACATTGATTCCTCGGAAAGGTAGATCGTCGCAGTCTGCCAACCTTTGTTTTCATCTCAATCACAGCAGTCTTCAGTTTGGCGCCCACAGGATGCCTCTCATTGCGAGCTGTCGCAAGACGTGTAGACGCTTGATGTAAGGCACCTGTAACGTCGATCAGTGTTCCCCGCATTTCTGTGTTTTTCTTATTGTTCTCCTCCTGACCATATGACCAAAAAACCTTTGTTCGCCCGCCTGCCGTATAGGCCTACCGTATATCTGTATGTAAACTCGGCCTAAAAGCTGTGTTTGCGTGCGTGAAAAAAAGATTTTGAAAAACAACTTATCATTGATTCATGTTCGAGCTGTTGTTTTGTTTTGATTATGTTATCATCGATATCTTATCTACAATGTGTTTTCACATTGAACTGGCCCAAGGTACTTGGCTGACCTCTTGTCACTAAACTGTAATGGTGTGATCACAAATAAGAATGTTGCACAACCCTCGGCAGCCAGTTTCCTGGCTGACCAGCTTTGGCTGACACCATGAAAGAGCTGTACTCTGTTTTCAAGTCAGTGCTGTGCAACACCACTACCTCTTGGTAAATGTGATCTGGTCACATTCCTGAGTTCAGCTAAGTACCTTTGGCCAGTTCAATGTGAAAAACACTTTATCAGGTGTCTAAATCCATCTTTCTGGACCTGCAGATCACCTTGCCTCTGATGGAGTTTGAGATGGACGGCAGAAGGTGGGCTCTAGTCGAGTTGTATTGAGTACATTTGGGATGAAATCCTTTTTTACTGAGTGATGTGTTATCAAATTGTCATAGAAGAATTTATCTTTTTGAAATCTAAGCCGTATGCAGATATTGAATAATCATATTACCGGTACTTAATCAATGCTGATGGTGATCTCGTCACCCTAAAACTGGATTTTGATTGCAGCTATGTCTGATTTGTTTAAAAAAATGACATGTTGCTGAGCAATGAAATTGCTCGTGCTCTGAAATAGTGTATTTACCAGACATATTGGGCCGTATTCATAAATTGTGTTTAGCATAATCAGCGTACAAATTCTGCATTACACAGGTTAAAGGCCTAGAAAACTATTGTTCTGCCTTCTATATGCCGCCTGACCTCTGGCATTCACCCACAGGATGATCACACGCGTCTATCTTTCCTGCGTATCAGTTTCGGAGGACAAAATAAAGTTTTGAACAAATTCTAGACAAGCCTGCCTGATCGTTTAAATTTCCTTCGCCTTTTTGGTGGACTTAGACGCCGGATAGTTAGACGCGTGAGTAATAGTAAAATGGGGAAGTCCAAGGAGCCATGCTAAAATGGCTAAAAACACCCTAAAAACGTCAAAAATAGGCCTAAAAACAGCCCTAAGCTCACCTAAACAGCTATAAACAACAGCACAAAACTCAAAATAAACGTCAAAATACCGCCTAGTTATCACCTAAAATATTCCTGCAAGTGACTATAAACACACTCAAAACCCTCAGAAATATAGACCCCTAAACACCGCCTACAAACGACACTTCTGAAAACTGTCACATAGTACACGGGAAATATCTCTTGGACTCCCCCATTTCTACTATTACTCTAGGTGTGTGGATTTTAGTTCTTTTAATGAAGGAAAACATGTTAATGATAGATTCAAAAGACTTTTATCCTGATCAAGAAGTAAATGATTTGACAGTTCAATTAGATGAAGAAGCTGTAAATGTAGAACACATAAGAATTATTTATGCAGGAATACCTTGCACTTTTTACAATATTTCAAACGATTTAGACAACAATACATTTGTTGTTTATGAAGATCGACGAGGAAAAGATCTTAACATACCAGATGGGTTTTATAATAAGCAAAACTTCAATCTCCAGAATTCACAAATTTTCGACCCAAACCGGGGTCTTTTTCAAGTGTAACTTTACATTCTGAAACTCTCGAAAAGACTGAGCTGAAACCCGAATGTAGAACTAACTCCTGTGTAAACAGGATAGGCAATTAAGGAAAGAATAGTGTCCAAGCCCCACGGATGGCTGCTGGACCTAAATAAGAGAGTGGATGTAATTAAGGAGAAACTGATTTAGCTGAAAGAAAAAGGTTTTAATAAATATGACAATGGCCATTGTCATTTTCTAGAGTTTCAGATTGTAAAGGCTCTGTGTTGACCGCTTGGAATAGTTACATAACTATAGAACAAGAACAGATAAGGACACTTTTGATTATCAATTTCCACTTCATCGACATTTTAGTTTGAGTGAATTCTGTAACAAGTGGCAGGAGATGATCGAAAAGGCTGGGGTACATCATGTTAAATTTCACTGCGATAATAACAACTATATTATCATTGAATTAACAGAAGATAGAAAGTTTAAACTGGTGGAATTGTTTGATCTTGATGTAGAACGGGTGGTGACAGAGGAAATTACAGATGATATGATTGCAGTAGATGATGAGGGGCGAATGGTGATGCGTGAAATGGTAATAATCCTTGAACAAATAACAGAATATTTAGTAGAAGTAATCAACAAATGGTTTGGGTTTAAACAAGAAAAATTCACTAAAAAAGGTAAATACTATTCAACTAAACCATTGTTATTTTATGTTACTAATCTGTTTCTAAGATGTAACTTAGTTAACCAGGAACATACTTTTTACAATAACAGACATTCAGACATATTATGTTCAGTACCAGTCGATGACGGTGACCAGATTAAACTTCAAAGACATCAACCAAACAACTGTACAAGGAGAGTAGATAAAACGACAAATCATCTAAAGTTCCAGATAACAGATGAAAATGGAAAAGTAGTAAATTTCAGAGGGAGCTCGGTATTGATTCATTTTACTCTTGAGACTATAGAACTTCCCCTTATATAAATGTTCGGCAAATTTCATATTCCACAAAGTCAATACTATACACCTTTCTATAAACCCGTTTACCCAGGATGATCCTGCGTAAAGAAAATGATTACCCAGGATAATCCTGGGTAAAAATAAGGCCGGCGGTATACCCAGGACGACATTGACCCATTCAGCGCCACTACGGGTCTGCATGCCAGTCATGCCGTGACTCCGAGGAGTGAGGATATTTCGCCAGTCATTTTTTCGCCAGTCACCAGTCATTTTTCTGCCAGTCATTCTAGAAATTATACGATAGCCAATTATAGGCACATTTCAATTTTGATGGTGGAGGTCAAATCACATTTGGGATTGGTCCTTTGTAAACAAACCACCTGATTTATTGGAAGATGGCGGACAACCTTTATTAAGCATGCGCAAACCACGGAGCAGGAGCGCTGCGCTGACATTAAAGGGGCTTTGTTCAAGTTCACAAACATAGGTGGAACACTTTACACCTTTGGCATCAGCTTATTAGCCAAAATTCAGCAATTACACCCATTTTGAGTCTCATTTTTCCATAAATTTAGGCCAAGGGAAGGACAAATTCCAAACCCACTCGGGCCTCATCATCTCATGCCATGAACTCTGCAGCCAGAGCATGTGCGTGTGGATAACAGACACTGGTGTTTGTTTGCCACAGGCACGTGCATGACGTGTAGGCAATGCCAAACGATAGTGCCCCCCCCCCCGAAAAGTGTATCTTAAATTGTATCAGTGAAATAGCACTGGGCCCGCACATTTTCAATCAAAGATGTATTAAATGTATAAAATACTCATCCTGACTTCTATCCACAAAACTGGTATGTTTGCTGATTGGTCAATTACTGGCACGTGACCGTCGAGACAATAGAAGGGGGAATTATGGGACAGGGCCCCATGATAATGTTTTGGTGATGTTTATGGACTGTCAGTGTATTAATCATCGGTTTTTTGCGATCGCGAAGATAATCGGTGGTCAATAATTTATCGATTTGAATCACTTCATACCGCCTCCCACGTACCGGTAGCTAGAAGTTTAGGCGCATCTGGTTTTTAGCTTCGCTGGGCGAGTATTCGCCAGCGAAGCTTATGCTATGGTGCGAGCCATCTCCTATCCTGCTGTAGATTTCCTGTGTATTTGGCCGGACTACTTCTCAGGCACTGTGAGCTGGAATCTGCCTAATGCCATTTCTATTAGAATTTTGATGGCAGTGCCCGGATGTAGAGAGGACGACCGAAATGCACACTATGTGATAGGTATTCTTGCGCCGCCATTATATAGTTCTCAGTGATCTACGCAGGTAAACGTGAATAAATTTCATGTTCCGCCGTGCCTGTGTTTGTTATTGACAGTCAATAGTTACAGCACTGTGCAGTGATGGTCAACTGTTTGCCTGTAAAATTTCCGGACGGCTGCTGCTGCTTCAATGTCTGTGGCGGAGGAGGGTATTCGAAAAACCTGGACGATGGACGGTGGATGATGGACGATGGACGGCTCCTTTCAGCATCATCGATCTGCACCGCCTGGATGATAATTGTCTCATTTCCGACATACCTCCCAGCATCAACATGAATCAACATGAACTGCACAGGCCTACGATAAACATGATCAATCACGCATTACAGCGTTCAGAATTACCTCTTGTCTTGTCTACACATGTACTGGCGGGAAAACCACCGATACCTACAGCTAAGTCCTTGAGAATTTACTATGTGTCCCTTTTGAAAAGTTGTAGGGATTGGTTTTATCTCCCCAGGGTGTGTAAAAAACGAAGACCCAAGACCTACAAAAGTAAGACCCCCACAGTACAAAACTAAGACCCTGTTATAAAAGTAAGACCCCCCACAGTACAAAACTAAGACCCAGGCGGCACCACTGCAAATGACCTTGATCTTTAACCCCGGAAGTGACCTTGACCTGAAATGAAGGCAATAGAGGGCGTCATGAACTCAAGGGGGCGTATCTCGCTTATCACTTAGTTCCAAATTCCTCCGCTAGGGGTGCAAAGTCGCGGAGGATCACTCGGGAGTACTCGGCAATGTTCGGAATCACTCGGGAATCTTCGGCAATCTTCGGTTTTTCTCGAATATCTCCGTTGTTTATTAACATATTCCAATGAAACCAGGACGACCTTGACCCTTGACCTCTCACTTTCCTCGCTGACCACTCGGACACAAAAAACCCTGCAGGAAGGAGCTAACAAGGGACAGGCATGACTGACCCTTGTTAGCTCCTTTCTGCAGGTTTTTTGCCCTCTATTGCCCTTTATTGCCCTATATTGCCTTCATTTCAGGTCAAGGGGGTTCTTCCGGGGTTAAAGGTGAAGGTCATTTGCAGTGGTGCCGCCTGGGTCTTAGTTTTGTACTGTGGGGGTCTTGCTTTTATAACAGGGTCTTAGTTTTGTACTGTGGGGATCTTACTTTTATAACAGGGTCTTAGTTTTGTACTGTGGGGGTCTTACTTTTATAACAGGGTCTTAGTTTTGTACTGTGGGGGTCTTACTTTTATAACAGGGTCTTACCTTTATACAGTGGGGTCTTACTTTTGTAGGTCTTAGGTATTAGTTTTGTAGACACCCTATCTCCCAATTCCCGAATTATAGTCGGTATAGCATTAATTTTCCAGCCCTTCCCAGCAATAATCCCACTGTACGGCTATTTGCCGGAAATGTCCCAAGGCGTCAAACTTGCCGAGAAAATTCGTGAAAATGACGAAATGCACCCAGGATGATATTTTATAAATCTTGCACGATATACTTTGATTTGGTGGAATTTTTCATTTAAATTCTAGCGGCGTATTTTTTACGTCTTGGAGGTATGTCGGAAATGCGACAATTATCATCCAGGTGGTGGAGATCGATGATGCTGAAAGGAGCCGTCCATCGTCCAGGTTTTTCGAATACCCGGCGGAGGAATCGCATACTGTCTGACAGCAGCAGAGGCTTTTCAACTTTAGGCTTGGGGCCTACACGTTCGGCACAGCGGATAGGCCTGTCCGGAATTTGTGGGACGCCCAAGATAGGGTGATAATGTCAACAAAGCAAAAACAAAGCTTTAGATAGGATTAGGAACGAGATTAGAATCCCAGACCGGAAGTAATATTGACCGGCCATATATGTACTACTACACGGCCGGAACTACTTTTTATGTAAGTTACGCGCACACAAGGTAATCTAACAAGAACACATGTTTATGTTTTCATTTTGGAGTGGCTGGATCTCTGGCGAACTGAGTCATGAGAGAATTGATTCCAGTCACTTACTAGATTTGCCGGAACGAGTTTAGAATCCCCCGACCGGAAGTAATATTGACAGGCCATATATGTACTACTACACGGCCGGAACTACTTTTTATGTAAGTTACGCGCACACAAGGTAATCTAACAGTAATTAGAAGAAAGGAGACTTTCAGCAACTCATAGGCCAACAAATACACATGAGCGAGTACATGTAAGTACGCCTGACAGACTCATGCGAAAGTTTCGCCCAACTGAAGACAATGATACAAGACAGTATGGACGGGTCAGACATTGTGAACAGCTGAGACATCTTGGACAGGTCAGACATCGTGGACAGCTCAGACAGCCTGGGCAGCTGAGGCAGCCTGGACGGCTTAGACATGGTAGACAACTGAGACAGCCTGAACATCTTAGACAGCCAGGACAACTTAGACAACCGGGACATCTTAGACACCGGACAGCTTAGATAATTTAATACCGTTAGGCTAGTGGTATCGGTAATGAAAGCGGTGAAAGTTCCTGACCATTAATAATAACTTGTAAATAAATTATGTTCCTAAAGCAGACTGATGTATAACGCCGGTTTTACTGCAATTTGTGCCTTGCCATCCCCCCCCCCCCCCCGACAAGAACATGACAAAAAATGGGTGTCGGAGCGTTTGGTTGCCTGGGAACCCGACGGGGGCAAGTTTCCATGAGCCTGCCGCAGGTTGGCGTTGTTGGCTGTACCGTGGAAGTCTTATTTCAGCTGCTGTAAGGTTTTTAGCTTAGCTGACGTAAGTCAGCCAAGCTTGTCAAATAGCCATTCAATGTGTGTCTGTCTGTCTGTGTTCCAAGCAAAATGATTTTCATGGCACGTTTTGTAACCGCTCGCACGATCAAAGTCAAATTTACCCCAGAGGTAGACCTTAGGTGGATGTATAATTCACCACAAAAATTTCCGCCATTTGACCTATTTTAAGCGCGTGATGGCGAAAAAACCAAAAGTGGCTATCTCTGAAATATGACCAGTTGGTGCATTCAAACTGGTGCAGATGCATTACATATCCACAAACATTTAATTTCCTATCAAAATTTTTATTTTTTTTGCCCATCAGGTGGCGTTATAAGCAAAAAACGAAATGGTTGCGTTTAAATTTACCGCCTGATGACATCACTGTTGAGATTCCAGCTGCCCGATCAAAGCCAAGTGCTACACTATGAACATACATTCATGACACTTGCCATGCTTTAATATTCACGTAATACACATCGGTAGGTACGTTTGCGTGCTGATTTAGCGACATGAGTCGCGTATGGGCAGTTTATTGAGAGAATTCTGGGTTTGGAGCGGAGCATATCGGCGGTATTAAGTCTGTAGGCCTTGGCTATCCACTGAACATTTTCAACTCAGTCTGACGTTTGGACCGAATCACGACCAGTTGTTGATATAGTTCAAAATAAATATCAATAAAGAGTCTGTTACAAAGTTTGTCATCAACTCGATTTGGTTTATTTTCACAGCAGTCTTCGATGCCAACAAAACATACATACCCAGTTCGCATTAACGACTGACACCTGCTATTTAGGATTGTTGGCGTGTATGAAAAGTAGTCCGCCATAGCTGCAGAGACAATGGCAAAATCAGCCAAATCTGGTCTGCTAAAGTACTCCGTGACGTCACTAGTAGTGACTGTGGCTGTTCCGTCTTGCGTGAGGGCACCCACTCTCAGTGGTCAGTTCATTCCTTCTTTGGGAAAGACTGCAGGAAATGTGCTGATTTCAGGTTTTTCAAGTCACTTTTTTCGACTTAGGTGGTAGGTACATATAACATCATTGATACGAATTGTAAAAATATTGAATGTTAACCCCTTCTCACCAAAGCCCAAGGGGTCTAATAAGATATCTATCCTGATTAAAAAAGGATGGTAGGTCAGTCATGTGGCGTTAACCCCTTCCCATCAAAGACCAAGGGGTCTAATAATATATCTATCCTGATTCAACAAGGATTGTAGGTCAGTCATGTGGCGTTAACCCCTTCCCACCAAAGACCAAGGGGTCTAATAAGATTGATTCAACAAGGATTGTAGATCAATCGATGTGGTGTTAACCCCTTGCCACCAAAGACCAAAGGGTCTAATAAGATATCTATCCTGATTCAACAAGGATTGTAGGTCAGTCATGTGGTGTTAACCCCTTGCCACCAAAGACCAAAGGGTCTAATAAGATATCTATCCTGATTCAACAAGGATTGTAGGTCAGTCATGTGGTGTTAACCCCTTCCCACCAAAGACCAAGGGGTCTAATAAGATTGATTCAACAAGGATTGTAGGTCAGTCACGTGGTGTTAACCCCTTCCCACCAAAGACCAAAGGGTCAAAAAAGATATCTATCCTGATTCAACAAGGATTGTAGGCCAATCATGTGGTGTTAACCCTTTCCCACCAAGACCAAAGGGTCTTCTAATAAGATACCGGTATCTATCCTGATTCAACAAGGATTGTAGGTCAGTCATGTGGCATTAACCCATTCCCACCAAAGACCAAGGGGTCTAATAAGATATCTACCTTGCTTCAACAAGGATTGCAGGCCAATCATGTGGTGTTAACCCCTTGCCACGAAAGACCAAAGGGTGTAATAAGATATCTATCCTGAGTCAATAAGGATTGTAGGCAAATCATAGTGTTAACCCTTGCCACCAAAGAACAAAGGGTCTAATAAGATATCTATCCTGATTCAACAAGGATTGGAGGTCAGTCATGTGGCATTAACCCCTTCCCACCAAAGACCAAGTGGTCTAATAAGATATCTACATCTACATGTACTCCCATCGTGCATCAGTTGAACAGTTTCTGTCATACATCATAACCATGTCAGCTAAGCGTCCAGGCCCATGGGCCTCTTGTTAAGTGCTCCCCGTCTGTGTGTGTTCCCTTCGTATTGTCTGACGGAATAAGGTGCGACTTCACAAAGGGCATCACAGTGAAATGAAGTCTATCTGCCTCTGTTTCACTGCCGCGGCGGCCATCATCTGGATCAAGCGAGTAGGCTTAATTGCTGTGCAAACACTGCGGGCCTTTGTGTTCCATTGTTTGGGGAGGTGTGAAAAAGGGATTATAGAGGGGCAATTAGCTCGTTGTTTCTCCTGTCAGTATAATTCCTCCATGGTCTGACCAACCAAAAGATGGATGAATGGAATGCAGTTTGTGGTCAGAGTGACGTAATCATTACGGTTACATTTTACGATCAGATGACTGTGGTTAATAATACGCCTAACAATTGCCCTTCTCCACCAAGTTTGTGGTGCAATCTGAATGTTCTATTTCCTCACTTGCGCATCCCGTTGGTGCAACTGTAGACTGTGTGTGACTTTAACGGAATAAGCCGCAACATTGGAAACAAGAAATATTTCAGTGCTTGATTGATTGATTTAGGGTTTATTTCCTGCAAAGGATAGTACAGAATCACTTTTACATGAACAATGTCAGCAAAATGAAACATGATGGACATGAAAATTATTTACATCACAACAACGGAAACGGGGGAAAAGGTTGGAATTTATACCAGGTGATCATGAATACTAGTACCTGATGCTATCAAGAAGTAGGCCTATTAATACTTCCATCGGGCCTTAAACATTTCACCGCACGGTATTGAATCGCAAAGGTAAGTGTTAATTGCAATCACCTAGAGGTACAATTTGGTGGGCTTCGGAAAACATATATGTGGCTAACCCCAACAAAAACCTTTCGAGGATGATGTAATCCTAACCCTAACCCCTAACCCCTAAACCCTAACCCCTAAAAATCCCTTTGAAAAACCGTTTTGTACCTCAGCGTATTGACTGCGGACGTACAGAGAACCACCACCTAGCGCCAGCAACACAAACTACAGTATACATTCTCGTAAAAGTGTGTAAGAACGTGTGGTGCCCTAGTACGGTACAGTATCGAACCACGACAACCTGTGGGTACAGTGGATGAAAGAGAAATTCAGGTGTCCAAATGTACTGGTGTCGAATCAGACAAACATACGCAATCCAAGCAATTTATTCATCACGACACCTAGACACCAGACACCTGGAAAAGACAAATTCAGCTGTCCAAATGTATTGCTGTCGAATCAGACAAACAACGTTTGCGGAACTATTTCTTCATCATTACACCTAGACACCTACACAGCGGTACTTTGCCATGCGCCTGGTGTATAGATGTCTTGGTGTCGAAAGGAGACACAACAACCGCATCACAACCATCATCTGGCGGAAGCACTTCCGATCGGGGATTCTAAAGTTTAGCCTGTACAAGGAGCTAGGGCTAGGCCTACATAAACTAGAACACAAAAATCGGAAAAGCACTGACAGACACTTACCAAATATGGCCCCAGTAAGTTATTGATCAGGCACCGTACATATAGAAAAATGAGTTGAAGCATGTTACCTTACCTGATGAAGGGTTAGTCACGCTAAAACAGCACGTTGAACTTCTCAAGTGGTGAAGCTATGGCGGCCATTGTTGTTTCGTGATCAAGGTGGGGAGGGAGAAACAGTCACCTAATGCATACGAATTTTTCAATACAAATCGCTGCAAAATGCACAGTTTAACCACTCAAACGTTTTTATATAAATATTTATTGCGAAATAACTCATTTTGTGCAAAAACAACATCAGTTAAATACAAAATTATAAGGGAACTGTTTCTAGTCTGCGCAATGCTACAACCGCATTACTTCTGACCTGATCACCGACCATATGGTGGTCGAACTTAATCCGCTATATACGGACGAGGTGCTTATAATGGCTGCCCGAAGGTTGCCGAAAGCTTCCGAGTCGAAGACGATTGCATGGCGGGATAGAAGCTTCGCTGTGATTGGTTGTATTCAGCGACAGATTTTCTGTCGCTAGTTCCACAGCGAAATGGCGCCAATTTCAACAGGGCCTCGGACGTGCGAGTAGGGGAGCGCGTTTTAGAGGACCTGTTGCAAGAGGATGTACTAGAATCAGATGACCCTACTATAAAACGGTGACAAGAATTTTTTTAAAGCCCCGCAGTATTGAATTTTACGATATTTTTAAAATTTTAGGAGAGTGCACATAGAGGTCGTAGCCTCGTGAAGGTCCCCAAAATGCTTGCCTGATACGCACTTCACAGAATCAAGGCCTAGTTTTCACCACACATTGGAAAAAACTGCAGGGAGAGCTCTAATGTATTCAGACAGAGCGTAGTACATTTTACACTACGCTGACGTCGTGCGAGAATCGCGGCGATGATTTGCGTTTTTCACATTCAATACAGTGGGGCTTTAAGAGTTTATAGTACGTGGCATCATCGTTTTGTAGTTGGGTCATCGGATTATAGTACGTCTACGTGGATCATCATTTTATAGTAGGCTCATCGGATTATAGTACGTGGGGTCATCATCTTATAGTAGGGTCATCGGATTATAGTACGTGGGGTCATCGTTTTGTAGTTGGGTCATCGGATTATAGTACGTGGGGTCATCAGTTTATAGGTGGGTCATCGGATTATAGTACGTGGGGTAATCGTTTTATAGTTGGGTCATCAGATTATAGTACGTGGGGGTCATTGTTTTAAGGTCGTCGGATTACAGAAGTCATCGATCTTCGTTCTTCGGATTATAGACACCCCCTTGCCACCCTAGGTTCTATGGGTGTGTGACAGCCCCTTATCCTGCAGCTATGTTGGGACCGGGAACCAGTCTAAGTAGAGGCTTGTGCAGTCAGGCATGAAGGGAGTATGACACAAGCAAGAAAGAGGCCAGTGTAATGGAATTTAGATTTATACTGTACAATCGACCCTTTAGTGAACAGCCCCTTCAAACTTCACATTGTCCTTGAGTTATATCTTCTAGCCACTGATTAGCTCGTTGAAACATGTTTGTGATTGGTCCCTCATAAATTAGGCCTGCAAGTGCTTGGATTGGTCCATTTGAAATGCTACACTGGCGTTCTCCTGGTGTTACATCTGTATTTGACGTTTGATGCCGATGACTAATATGTACCAGTGTCGTAGAACGTCATGCCCCCCGATATGAGATGCCCCACAACAATAGATTCTGACGGAATAAGCGGCAGCTACAATTGGCCGGACACCAACAGACAGGAACTTCGGTTACCAGATGTCCCCTGAACAAAAGAAGCGGGCATCTGATATCGGGAGCATTACATTCTATGACACCTGTACATGGAATGGGGGAACCCGCATACCGGTATAACCTGTTACCGCAACAGGTCGGCGCTGTGAGCGACTGTACCGAAGACGTCAAAAACAGAGCAAGCTGGGCAATCAATGCTGACGTCGCGTCACGACGTCTTTGACGCAGTGCAACAGGACATAACGTCGAAAAATGTACAATGTACACAGTGCCTCAGTTGCTGTAGCTCTGCTAGTCTCACGCGGTCAGACTCTTACATTACCATTACAGAGTCTGACACCACTCGTGTATATTTTATGCACGGTCAATACATTGAGAGAGCTAGCCGCAGCCGCATTTACGCACTTTTTCAAAAGCAATCAAGAATGCACACGTAGAATTAGGTGTACCTTTTCCACTGAAGGAAAAGCAACTTGAATGCCTGAATGAAATACTGGAGGGAAACGATGTATTTGGATTGCTACCAACTGGTTATGGGAATCATTCACTCAATTTGATTCATAGCGCGTCGATTCGGCCTGTCGCAACGTTCTGCGACCAGTAAAGCGAGATTTCACGAGATTTGGTCGAGTGGTGTCAGTCGCTCCGCGGGAAGCTACTCCAGCGCCGCGCGTGGCGACTGACTGAGTGAGTCTA
>NMRB01000715.1:278991-295025 GCA_002633025.1 Notospermus geniculatus
TCAAGTCGCTGCTTATTCCGTCAGTCTATTGCAATGTCACGAGACTGGCACACGGGTCTGACCAACCAAAAGATGGATGAATGGAATGCAGTTTGTGGTCAGACTGACGTAATCATTACGGTTACATTTTACGATCAGATGACTGTGATTAATAATACGCCTAACAATTGCCCTTCTCCACCAGAAGTTTGTGGTGCAATCTGAATGTTCTATTTCCTCACTTGCGCATCCCGTTGGTGCACCTGTAGGCTGTGTGTGACTTTAACGGAATAAGCCGCAACATTGGAAACAAGAAATATTTCAGTGCTTGATTGATTGATTTAGGGTTTATTTCCTGCAAAGGATGAACAGTACAGGTACAATCACTTTTACATGAACAATGTCAGCAAAATGATGAAACATGATGGACATGAAAATTATTTACATCACAACAACGGAAACGGGGGAAACGGTTGGAATTTATACAGGTGAATACTAGTACCTGATGCTATCAAGAAGTAGGCCTATTCGCATACTTGGTAATACTTCCATCGGGCCTTAAACATTTCACCGCACGGTATTGAATCGCAAAGGTAAGTGTTAATTGCAATCACCTAGAGGTACAATTTGGTGGACTTCGGAAAACATATATATGGCTAACCCCAACAAAAACCTTTCGAGGATGATGTAATCCTAACCCTAACCCCTAACCCCTAAACCCTAACCCCTAAAAATCCCTTTGAAAAACCGTTTTGTACCTCAGCGTATTGACTGCGGACGTACAGAGAACCACCTAGCGCCAGCAACACAAACTACAGTATACATTCTCGTAAAAGTGTGTAAGAACGTGTGGTGCCCTAGTACAGTATCGAACCACAACAACCTGTGGGTACAGTGGATGAAAGAGAAATTCAGGTGTCCAAATGTACTGGTGTCGAATCAGACAAACACACGCAATCCAAGCAATTTATTCATCACGACACCTAGACACCAGACACCTGGAAAAGACGAATTCAGCTGTCCAAATGTATTGCTGTCGAATCAGACAAACAACCTTTGCGGAACTATTTCTTCATCATTACACCTAGACACCTACACAGCGGTACTTTGCCATGCGCCTGGTGTATAGATGTCTTGGTGTCGAAAGGAGACACAACAACCGCATCACAACCATCATCTGGCGGAAGCACTTCCGATCGGGGATTCTAAAGTTTAGCCTAGGATTAAAACAGTTCTTTTGTGCTGGTGATTGCGAATTACAACAAAATTTCGAAGTGAAACGAAGTTGAGTTCACCTGCCTTGAGAAGCCGTCGGATTTTATTTTTTTTTAGTTTCATGCAAACAATGATCGAGACCAATTCCGCTCAGGCCTGTCTTAGCCATCCTCAACGAAGAGAATGTTCGACTGCCGAGGACAGTTGTGGAACAGGTCTGGGCCCATCATAAAACATTGCTAGCTTAGTTGGCTGCTAGTTGTGTACATTGGCCTGTACAAACTAGGCACTTTAGCCGGCAGCTAGCCTAGCAAGCAGATTTTATGAATATGGGCCCTGGACTACACAGTACGCCTAGTAGTAGAAAACCTACCATACTACAACCTGCAATATTTTTTGTGCCAACTACTCAGCCCATACCACCCTGGATGATCAATTTCTGTTAAGCTGAGGGTTGCTGTTAAACTGAGTTGATGCTCGTAGTTAATCTGAGTTAAAATGGCGGATTTTCACCTTTCTTCATCGACTGACGAGGAAAATGAGGATGTTTCGGAGGAAACTTCAAGGTGAGACATCATCAAACTAGGCCTATCCGCTAACCACGATGCTAAGCTATTTATATCTAGCAGTTGCGCTTTAATGAACCACTATGTCCCGAGATTAGGCGTTTAACGCGCCGAGGCATCAGTGACGACCGATGTTGAAGCGATGTTGACTTGTGAGTCAATTTGAAGACCGCCTTTGAAAATTCACTGATGAATTTTGTAAATATGTTGGGCAATGGAAACTAATGATATTGGGACTGAACGTGCGTCATTTACAGTGTAGGCCTACATTTAGATGTACATGGCTTTACAGTGCGATTGTGTGTTTCGCGGCAGCCAAGAGCAGGGGGTTATTGTTTTCAAATTAGGCCTACTAAATTTCACAATTGGTAAACTTGTCGGGTCATGATCATTTAAATGTTATTGATTTCAGACAAATGTGCGTGTCATTTTTCGCGAAATACGGGTAGGCCTACATCATGGCACGGGACCAAATTCATTTCGATCTCTGATTGGCCAGAGGACCTGAAACGTGGTGTGCGTGGCGTCACAGTTTGATCCGAGATGAGATGACGTCAGCGAAAACCCCGCTGCGGCGAGTGACGCTGCAGCGTCATGCTCGCATTCGTGGTGACGCTGCGTTCTTAGGCCCGACGTCATGGGTTGTTGACGTCATGGGCAAAGGTAAAATGCGTTAGGACAACAGACTTCATCTAATTAAACAGTTCATTGTTGGCGGATGACCCCCAAAATCAATAGGTTTCCGTGTAACATGCATATCCACAACTCCTGAAAGTTTCATCGCGATACGTGGCGTATTTTTTGAGTTATCCTGCCGAAACCACAGATTGGACGGAGAGAGAGAGAGAGAGAGAGAAATCCAGTGAAACCAATGAAGACCGCCACCTTGTGAGGTGGTGGCGGTCTTAATAATGGCAATGATAATTTTATAGCTCCCAATTCACCATGGATTAATTCTTGTGAAGGTGTCAATAATATTAAAGGGACACATTACAGCTCTCGATTAACCACCAAGAACCTCACCGCTTCCCACCTAATCCCAAGCATGCCAAGGGGGGGGGTCTAATAAGCTCTTTATCAATTTACCAAGGAATGAAGGCCTGCATGTGGTATTAAGCCCTTCCCATCCAAGGGGGTCATTCTACATTAACCCCTTACCGATAATTTCCCAACCAATGGTGGTCTAATAAAGTACGGTATCTGAAATAATTCACCAAGGAATGTACGCCTATCTTGCAACATTAAAATTTAACCCCTTCCCACCGCCCAAGGGGTCTAATACCAAGCATTGTACGGTAGGCCTATCATGCTATATTAACCCCTTCCCAACCAAGGGTGGTGTAATAAAGATCTGACTAGTCTGGTTCCCTGACCTGCTGTATGATGGCTCTGACTGATGGTGCGATACAGAGGTCAGGTAAACGCCGCCGCCAATACTGATCTGAAAATAGAACATTAGCCATGCGCTGACTATTATGGGATATCGGGGTCCGGTAAACGAGTTGTACATTGTGTGTGAAAACTGTCAAAATGCCGGGTGTTCAGGCCCCGTATGCATAAAACATCTTAAGTGTAAAATTTCCCTTAAACTATTGTTCCAAACAAAAGATAAGGGAAATTTTACACTTAAGATGTTTCATGCATACGGCCCCTGAATGTTTTAGGTGAACCAGTATCAGCTCTGCCTCTGCATCGTCCTGTACAGGTATCGCAAGAGAAATAATCCCGAAGTTGTAGGGTCAAAAGGCTGCACAATCGGCTTGATGTTCGATGTAGCGAAATCGTGTTACTGAGGCCGTTACTAAGTGACGTCACAGCAAAATTGTCAGGATCTTGACAATTTTAGATCACGTGATCAGTATAATGGTGGCGTTGACCTGACCTCTGTATCGCATCATCAGTCAGCGCCACCATACAGCAGGTCAGGGAACCAGACTAAGATCTGACATGTATAAGGATAATCACCAAGGATTGTAGGCCTACCATGTACAATTTAACCTCTTCCCACTCTATTCACTACATTTCAGGTCGATCCTGGTTGCCGAAGCACCCCAGATCGCTGATGCTGCTGTTGCTAAAGAGAGGAACAAGGAAGTGTCTTGAATTCGAAGAACTCACTCTCAGCCGACACAACAGGAATGCCAATTAGGGATCAACTGTCGAAATCATAGAACAGAGAAGTCTTCGCCACAGCAGACAAATGAATTTTTCTCTTACACATGTATGCAAACCGTACGAGATCAACATGAAACAAGTCTCAGTTCATGCCTGCTTATCAAAGGACATGACTATGTTAAAATGCTCAGCCTCAGGCGTCTGGGTGGTTGAGATACCATGAGATTTTGATATATCGAACTTGATAATTTGAAATATCTCTGCCCGTAGTAGAGGTAGAGGCATGATATCATCCATACTTAAGTTATTGAGGATGCCCAATTCAATTATGCAATGACCTTGATGATCAGAGGTCAAGGTCAAGGTCAAATTTGATAATTTGAAATATCTTTGTCTGTGGTAGTGGTAGAGGTCTGAAAACACCCATACTTAGGCCAAAAGGGTGAATGTCGGCCTGGGTACCCCTAAAGGGTACCCAGGTCCAACCTGGGTATCCCTAAATGGTACCCAGGTACGTACTGGGTACCCTTTGGGAACCTAAAGGATACCCAGTTTGAAATTCCCGCCTGGTGAGATACCTGGAATGCAGGTCGAATATGGTACATGAACGTGTGCTGTGGTGCCGATTGCCAAATCACCATTCTTCAATCCGTGGAATCTCAAAATTTGACTGATTATCCGCTAAATTTTTGAAAAGAAGTTTGACCTGATATTTAATTTTGATGTCAGTTTGTCTTTTGGCATGTTTTGGTCCTTAAGTGATCAAACAATTGCAGGAAAATGCATGTTCTGTCGAATCTCTCTAGGACGGTATACCGGCGAGATATTCTTTTAGACGCGAGTCTGGCACTCTGGTCGCCATAATGTCATATCCATGTGTTACGCTTCCGGGCATGACGAGCTGAACGGTAAAGGTACCATCAACCTGGATTCCAGGTATCTAACCAGGCGGGAATTTCAAACTGGGTATCCTTTATTAGGTTCCTAAAGGGTACCCAGTGCGTACCTGGGTGCCATTAAGGGATACCCAAGTTGGACATGGGTAACCTTTAGGGGTAACCAGGACGACATTCACCCTTTTGGCCATACTTAGGTTGTTGAGGATGCCCATTTTGATTGTGCATTCACCTTGATGGTCATAGGTAGGGGTCAAGGTCAGAGGTCAAGGTCAAACTTGACAATTTGAAATATATCTGCCTGTGGTAGTGATAGAGAACACGATACGGCCCGTATTGAAGCGCCCCCTATCAATTTTCAATAATAATGATGCAACGCAATCAATGTGGTTTGCCCCGAGCGTGTGCTTTGTCACGGAGAACTGCTGAATATTCATCACTTCGTCAGTATGAAATACGGAAGAGCACGCGGAAGATCGAACTTGGCTATCTGAACAAAATCACTGCAAAAGTCCCTCTGTAACTTTGTCCCCCCTACAGATCCATGGGATCCGAAAGCTAGATTCTACTCAGAAACAAATGTGCTTCAAGATAGCATAGGTGCGATCACCAACAAATCCCGAATAAAAAATCACTTTTTTTGATGAAAATTCAAACTTTCACCAAAAAATCAGTTCAAAGGACAGCAATATTATTTTGGTGTAAGAAGGCGCCAAAGCAATTGTTATCAATGGAAATAAAAAGAAAAATTGTGCCTCGCTGCTATATTAGGAAATATTGAATTTAGTAGCTTTCTATTTACTTTTGACTAAGGGTGTACCATTCATGTAAAAGCACCTGTACTTCGGGAACCATACGACATTTACAATGTCATCTTGTTTTCTGTCAGTCTTGGGTACGACGAATGCAGTAGAAAACGACTCAGTCCCCTCTCATGCGTGGCATAAGGGCCAATTCATACCTGCTCGCGGACCGCGCGTCAAGCGCATGAAACTGATCGCAGGTTTCTAAGGCACGAATGTGCACACACACTGAAATTGATCATAGTTGGCGTAAAATCCGGACGGAGTATGAACCACCCCTTACTGCTTAATTCCATGTAAATGGTAGTTAATTTCGTAACGGTAGAATATACCACTAGTCTTGTACTAAACATATTTTTCTGCAAAAAATACTAAACAATATATTTGCCAATACGATCAGTGTAATCCAGAGAGATCCACCGTATACGTACATATAAATCAAAACGTAGCACACAAAGCCACAAAAAGTGAGATTCAGAAGGAAAGTCGTTGTTTTAAAATTGACAATGAATATGATGAACGCTCGTCATTGTTTTCCTGAAAAAGGAAAGTTAGTTTGCTAGTGACAGTACTTGCTATGGTTGAATACACTGAACATGTTGTGATCCATTCACGCTCTGAGCCCCTGGCAGCGAGGGATATATTCGGTAAGCAAGTTCAATAGGTCCGAAGGGAAGGGATGTTTCTCTTCCCAAGACTAGGGGAAGCAAAAGGTTGATTGAAATGACTGCTCGACCTACTGTCGGTAGTTTTGAAGAGTACGGTACCATACAAGAGGTTTAGTTTCACTCTTATATCGACGTATGCTGTAGCTATGGTGTGTATTAATGTATACGAGGCAGATACTGGCAAGATCACCCGCAAAATTCAAACGATCAACTTCAGAAACATTGCATCAGTTGTTTTTGGGGGGTGGCTGGCGGTCGCCATCTTGCATGCTCGTTCGAGGTTATCCAATATGGCAGCGGTCAATCGCCGAGAACAGACCCGTCAGGCGGTGTTTCTGTTCGAATGGGTGGAACCCTGAGACTGATATTGTACATTTTGCATTTGATATGATACATTGCCTCACTAATAATAATAGTGAAAAGAAACCTTTTAACCCCGTTCTCAGCGATATTTTGATGTATTTTGGTGTATTCCAGCCTCCTTACGTACCGGTACCCGTAATATTCCAGGGGCGTACAGAAAGTCCGATCGTGCTTTCGGTGCCTATCGGCGGTTCAGTTAATGGGGAAATGCGTTGTAACTAACTGCCGATAGGCGCCAGTAGCGCTGGAAAGACTTTCTGTGCGGTCGGCCCAGTTCTGGAGGCCAGAACTGCTAAGTGTTCATGCGTCATCCCGTTCATTTTGATTCTCCCACTTCCTTGGCGTAAAGAGGGAGGTTAAGATAACGTTCCGAGTTCCTACTCCGACTCCAGTCTTTGTTGGGGAACTACGTCATCAAATACAACGAGGTTTTCCAAACCAATGGTGTGTACTCATTCAGGAGAACAAATAGAATCCGCCTGAGTAGTAAATTTCTCGTGGATTTGAAAAATCAGAATTTTAGCAACTCGGAGTCGGTGTGGGAGTGGGACTAGATCTTAACCTCTCTAATCATGTTGTTTTCTTTTCCGACTGACAAGTTTTGGTTGACATGACGAGAATTCAGTTGAAATCTGTGAGACCTGCTTTATTTTCATTCACTATCCTGCACCGTGATCCTGCACTAAACATAACCGCGTTAAGGGAGACCTCTATTGACAATGTTAACTACCGCTTATCCAACTTCTCGCCATGTAGAGTGGCTCGGCGCACATGGGCGGCAAATCTCAATGCGGTAGGGGTATACACGCTTCCTATAGAACAACCGGAAGTGACGTAAAGGGAGGAGGACATGGGGAGGCTGCCATGACAACCATGCNATTAATTATTCATGCACTGAACCTATTAACCAATGGGAAGGCGTACATCGTGGAGCACGTGTGTTTGCAGTTTACATGGTTTATTGTAAACATCATGCGTGCGCTCGCTTCAACCGTCATTTGGAAGAATTGACGTTCAACCAGGAGGTTTTATCTTGTACAATCTAAATGGATATTATAATCGAAACACACGTGGATGAACGGATGATGCAGGTAAGTTTTTAAGGCCCGAACAATCACTATTTTAGACATTTAATCGACGGTATTCCTCTGTACACTTTTGTACAGAGTGATGCATGGGGAAAACTGACTCGATCAAACATTCGCTTTCAACCCCTAAAAACCACGTTTTTGTCTGTTATTATAGAAGTTACTAATCTAAGAGGGCTAACATATGTCGATTCAGTTGTTGACATGCACAGAAAAACCCTTATTTCGGTGTGTTTTGTGGGGAATCAATGACGTCATTTGTTCAGTCCTCCGCTCAAATAGTAGTTCTAATTTCTGCCACATGCGCCACCCCTGACCAATCACATTTGAGAACGGCATGGCCACTACCCGTCCTAACATTTGTTAATTCATTTCGTAAAAGAGTTAAGACGGGCTTCCAGTCTATGTGTATGTGCATGTACAGTCATAGCCTAGAATGATGTACATGTATAAAATATACATACTACAGGAATAACTTCTGAGGTGAGGAAAATGTATGACGAAGGTAAAATCAAACTACATGCTGATAAGAGAAGATACATGTAATACATTTTTGGTAAAACAGAGTACATGTAAATTCTGTATATACTCAGTTATAACGACAGTTAATTGAATAATCGCACCTTTTTCACTATTTGACTGTGGNTCTGATTTCTGCCACATGCGCCACTCTGACCAATCACATTTGAGAATGGCACGGCCACTACCCGTCCTAACATTTGTTAATTTCATTACGTAAAAGAGTTAGGACGGGCTTCCAGTCTATCATGGCATGTCAGTGTGATGTGTTAAATTGCGGTGCTGCCATCTGATGAGAATCCATTGAACAGAATGGAACCTCAAAGACATTCTCTTTCGTATGATACAATGATAATGTGATAGGATTAAAAGTGAAGCTGTAATGTAGCCCTACAAGGACAAAGTGGATGGGTAGCCTTTTCGTTTGTTGGAATTAAAGGACCACGACATCCTGAAGTGAAATGCATGACCGGGTTTCTTTTCTGATGGTTTGTTGGCAGAACTCTGACTCATAAAAGAACTATATCCCAGCAACTTTGGTAATGGGAAGTTTGACACCAATTTCTGACGAGGGTTTCAGCTCAGTCTTTTCTAGAGTTTCAGATTGTAAAGTTCCACTTGAAAAAGACCCCGGTTGGGGTCGAAAATTCGTGAATTCTGGAGATTGACTTCTTGCTTATTATTATAATTTCTGACGAGGGGTAAGGAATAAGTGAGAAGTTTACAGGAGCGGATCCAGGATTTGGGGAAAGAGTGGCGCACTGTGCAGGAAACACTGAAATCTGCGTTGAATTTCTGAATTAGTTTGGTTCTGTGACGTCAGACACACAGAATTCTGTGTGTGAGGTCAAGGTCAAACGAGGCCGATACCGAACCCTTTTGGCCCTAGCGGTGGGTTCTGGAACCAAACTATTTCTGAATCTGTCAATGATTTGCTCCAAAGGGGCTGTATACTTAAGGTTGAATTGTCCCAAATAAATTTTTGATTATTTATAATAAAGTGACAAAACCCATTTTCACAGGGTGATTAGTTAAGAGGTTAAACTAGATTATAAGAATGAAAAATTGGCGAACTTCCCGTTATTTCAACTGAAACAAAAGACCTTTGCAAAATGTCATTAAAGTAGTAGAAATACACAAGTCCTTAGAATGCCGTTTACAACACATGTTAAATACATTGTATACTTTGTATTTATAAGGTTACATTTGTTTATATCCTTTGCCTTTCATGATTAGAAAATAATGACAAATAACACCAATATCCTCTCAACTTTGGCAATTTGTTCAACTCAGCAGTGGGGGCATCATACAACAGCCTTTCGTGGCTATGGCTTGTTAAGCACACTCAACAAGGGCAACATACCAAACTTGAAAACCTACACAAGTCAGTGGAAAATAATCCATGTCGTAGTTACCTAATGATGTTAGGGTAATTTGGTTTACTTTCCATGAGGCAAATCCAAGGTTGTGCTCAGTCAACTGGTGAATACTGTGGTTTATGGTTCAATCATTGTGTTTATATGGTGTCTGTTGCACAGGCCTGACATTCTGCCTTTGTTGAAGTAAGGTTGACTTCGACTGCAGTATGCCTCACACCTGACTGCCTGTTCTTAAGAAGCCATATACATGAAAGGCTGTTCTGTGATGCCCCCACTGCTAGAGGTTGAACAAATTGCCAAAGTTGAGAGGATATTGGTGTTATTTGTCATTATTTTCATGAAAGGCAAAGGTTATAAACAAATGTAACCTTATAAATACAAAGTATACAATGTATTTAACATGTGTTGTAAATGGCATTTTAAGGACTTGTGTATTTCTACTACCTTAATGACATTTTGCAAAGGTCTTTTGTTTCAGTTGAAATAACGGAAAATTCGCCAATTTTTCATTCTTATAATCTAGTTTAACCTCTTAACTAATCACCCTGTGAAAATGGGTTTTGTCACTTTATTATAAATAATCAAAAATTTATTTGGGACAATTCAACCTTAAGTATACAGCCCCTTTCAGAATTTCATGGTCAATTTTACAGATTTTTTGGACGAGAGGGGAGGCTTGCACCGGGTGCGCGCCCCCGGATCCGCGCCTGGCTTACGAGAATACTTGCCTATTTATCACAATTTCTGGGCATGCAGCCTTGTCAGTGTCATCAGTACGTGTATTCACAGCAACATCAGGCAGACCAACAACAAGCTTGTTGGTGTCCACCAACTCACTGATTGTTACATGTATATCCAAATCGTCAGCATCCGGGACAGGGAGAGAACACACGGTCACGTTATCCTCAACATCAGTAAGAGCGTCAACATCCTCGTCATCCAAAGGAGGAATTTTCAAATTATCCATTACGACGAAATTACCGAACCTTCAAATGATGAGGACACAAGAGGCACCAGAAAGAACTCCAGGCAAAATTTTGGTAATCACAATCGTTATGCTTCAAAACCCTTTATGCATATGAGGCGATTTCCATGGATTTATGGGTTATGACAAGATATAAACCAAAGGCCATGGTTTTCGATTGTAAAAGTTGCATAAGAACAGATATCATGTCATATAATGATCTAACACCTATGATGTAAAGATTAATAGGGACCTGAGGTGAGGTAGGTGACATCTTGAGTTTCATAAACATACATGTATGTTCCAGGGGACTGTGATAATGACATAAATTGACGTCAGCAGATAGAAATGCAAGTGAGATCATTTCCACTGGGCAATGTCTATGCTGTGGCAGGTTCGTTACTTTTGTACAACTTTGACCTCTGTGACCTTGAAAAGTAGGTCAAATCAAAAACCCGTTACATATGTTATGTATCCTCATTAGATACACCTATGATAAAAGTTAGGATGATCCAGTCATTAGTTCAGGAGTTATTGCACTTTTTGTGTTTTTGATATTGGCCACCTGGTGGCCAAGCCAAGAGTCGAATCGGACTGAATCTTGGTGTCATAGGTCATATGACCTAGGGGTATATATGTACCAAGTTTCAGATCAATAGCGCCAGCGGTTACAAAACGTGCCCTGCTAACGGACGCCGACGAGGACGACGATTACAGCTCACAGGTGAGCTAACAAAAATGACAAAAGGAAAGATGCAGGGGAAGGGGCCAGCAAAATTATTTGATTGAACAGTCTATGGGATGAGGGATGAGGAATGAGGAATGGATGAAAAATTATTTTGCCTATCTCCAAGTAGCGAGTTAGGCAATTTGGATTTTTTGCCCTTTTCTCAAAAAGCGGAAAATGAGATAGGCAGTTATCTTAGCAGGTTGGCGATTAGTGACACTACGCGGCGGATAGTTTTTTAACACATTCCTTGTACATGTACTTACTTCTGTGACAGCTCATCGGAGGAGTCGCCCATGATATCACCTGTTTCTCGCAAACGTTCCTCTGGGAAGGGCAGCATCATACCCAGAGGGAATAGTTTGATTAAATCCTGCCTCAGACATGAAATCTACTCCTAAACTGTGGTCAGCTATTGAATTAGCTTGAGGATATTGTCCATGTATACAGCTGTCACAACAACTGTTGTTGATTTCAAACTCAGATATCACCCCATGGAGAACCGTACCAGAAGATTAGACCGGATAAAATTGCTTACACAAGTCTTAAAACTCAAGAGCTATCATTTTCTTCTTCACAGGTGTATTATAAAAGTTGGGCATTTTTTCGTGTTTTAGCCTGTTCTTTGTGGCTTATTCATGCAGAGTGCTAACGCAATCATCATTTCATGATGATTGCGTTAGCACTCTGCATGAATAAGCCACAAAGAAAAGGCTGAAACACGAAAAAATGGCCAACTTTTATAATACACCAGTGTTGAAATTCATCAGTCAGGATCTTGCTTTCTCCAATTTACCAGCGTTTGAACTCCCTAAACCACCAGATAATCCTTGATTGATTAAAATAATGTGAAAAAATTCAAGAATAAAATCCGACAGAGCCATTGATATCCAGTGTTTTTCTCCAAATTGTGAGCAATACATGAATCTTGCCTTGCACAAGGAAATGCCCATACCATAAGCAGTACAACTTAGGCCCTTCACGAACTGCCGTACAATGTACTTAACAATAAACAGGGAAGTACAAAACGTATATACAGATAGTAGGCCTAATAGTCAGCATAATTATATGCAATATTAAGAGGTTGTGAACTTACTAAAGCCTAAGTGGAATTTAAAGGGAATGCCAGTTCAAGTAGCCATGAAATGACGTCAAGGAATTAAGCAGAGCATTGTGGCCTGATTTTTATGCATGGAATTTATAATCGAGTACATGCAGACTTGAATTTGGCCCTGGTGAGGTAGCTCAGGTTACTCCCAGCAGGTAATTGGGCTTAGATTCCTCGGATTCCTTCTGTTTTGATCACTAAAAGGAGGTCAGGGGTGGCTGCATAGAAACTCCGCTAGCGCTAGCAGAGCCCATCTGCCGATAGTGCTGTACATTTTTCCATGCATTTTAACACCGATAGGCTGTCGAAGCACTAGCGGAGTTTCTATGCGGCCGGCCCTGCACGCAGGTGGACAAATACACCGCAGGACGGCCGACTGCAAGATATAGCTTGAACGCCCTCTATTAAGAAGGGCAAGAAGCAAGCGTCAAAATAGCAACTCTCTGTTGACACCCAGCATCAACGAAGCACGACATTTCCATGGCAACGGTTTTGGCGTTGATTTCTAAACTCTGAACTGAAATCAGTCTGGAGGTTCAAGGGAAAGCTCAGTGGATGGTTGGGCTCGGAACGCCATATGACCAACAGCAGAAGGAGTGGCTCAATTGGCTGATACCTGAACCGACACCATCCATCCATGACTGACCCCCAACCTCTGAAGCAAAATGACAAACGTTTAAATAACTTACTAAGATCCGAGTTACCATAGCACACTGGCATTGAAAGATCGAGACGAGAGAGAAATCCAGTTTTCCTTGGACCACATAGATGGCAACACAATACATATCAACGGGGCATTCCTGTTTGTGGTTGATGATGACTAAAAAAAGACCGAGCGATGGAAGTACATGTAGCCTACCTTCCACTCTCTGCCATGGAGTGTCCAACGCGGCCAAGAGTCACGCACTGGGCAAACAGGGAACTCACATGGCGCATTCTGTATAAGCACAAAGCCCAAGTCGCTGCCAAGTGTCTATAGGATATTGCATCATCAAATGATTCAACGTAGGCCTAGCGAAGCCTTAAATCATTTGCCAGTATCAGCGGTGTTCCATACAAAACTGTGCCGTCAAAGTTTGATGCGCGTGCTTGTTTTTTTGTGGAGAAAAACATAGTCAATCTCCCACAAAATTCCAATCAATGAACCAGAAAAACTGACCATGCCTATTCTACTTTTTAAAAAAACTAGGCCTATAGACCAACCGAGACCAAAATTCTTGCAATACTGTAGGACTGATCTAAAGCCCCTGTCACACTGTGGCGGCTTCAGGCGGGCGAATCCCCGCGAACTAGAATGAATTGAAATGGTCCATGGACAATGTGCTCACCCCTTTGGACATAATGACAGAGAGAGGCATGCACATGGTCCATGGGCCATTTCATTCTAGTTCATGGGGATTCGCCCGCCCAAGTCGCCACTCAGTGTGACCTGGGCTCAAATATTGCTGGGTGTCCAGAAAAAAAGATCTAGAGACATCTTCCCCAAATCAACTGCTCCTTGGAAAAAACTGATATTCAGTTCTGCCATTCTGTTGGTGTTCAGAATAACCGCCCCAAACACACCGTACATTGTGTGGAGACATTTCTTTTAGTTACTCCGGAACATGAACCTTTCATCCTCATGAGTTCATTGAGGGCATTTTTTACCCGAATGCCCTCCTCCAAATACAGTCATTAAGAATTCCTTTATGCTATAATGGATAGTTACACACTCATTAGGACGAGTTTTACCCGTGATATGATTTTGCCAGAACTTGCACCAAGTAATGTCTAATTATTCTCTTGAGAATCGTTGTTGTCAAACACCTTTAATTGACTAATTGAAAGTGTCAAACAGGTTCCCAGTCGGTCACTCACCCTACTGATTTTAGACAGTTTAAGAGTGAAGTGATGACCCACTGGTTTAGAGACGCCCACATTGGATTGCCCCTTGGATAACGACAGTACATGTATGCCTTGCATGGGGTTAATTCTTCTCTCCCTATGTCATTTGTCGCTTCGCGAGAAAAGATTCTAGGCCTACTTCAGTTTTGTTATCAAAATATAACTTAAATATTTTCTGCTATATTGAAGTGGTGTACAAACATAGTGAGAGGTTAGTTGGTACTTATTAATTCATGCCAACAGCTGTCAAATACGTCAATACTACTGGAAATCTCTATCTGCATTTCAATCGCTCGCTTATCTATTTTTGCTTCAATGTATGGGAAAGTAATAGAAGTAAATTGACATGACAACATCGGGATGGCAACTATCACAACGTTTTTCCATCTGTCAGAAAAGTAATCTGCAGTATATTGTAGCAGAGACACGTGAGGGCATGCAGGAAGAGATGAAATGCTGAAAGATGACATTTTACATGGGTCACATTGAACAACTTGAATAAGCATGTAATTTTTACACCACTGAAACGCTCAGCATGCAACGCCACCTAAAGACTGGATATAGAAGCTGAAAGGACACCAATGATCAACCTCGGTAACCAGGTGTAACGTTTGGGTAGTTTAAGTACGGAACGGAATCGTGGTTGCAAACGAAATGTAAAAGGCGGACCAACCCTGTAAATGGAACGGAACAGAGCTAATCTTATGGATGGCGCTGTGCTGTGATGTTGGATTCGTTCTGTCATGTTGATATTAAGCTCGATTCTTGTAGATACCATATATGGATTCTTGGGTCGTGTCGTTTACTTTTTTGGGGCAGTGCTTTTGTGTTGGGTTCGATTCTACATTGGGGTTAATATGGAGTTCATTTTGCCATTGGGATGGTGTATTGCTTCAGTGGTTGATTTGATTCTAGTTTTGGCGGTCACTCTGGTAGGGAAGGCCTACCCCATCCCAATAACCATAGTATAGAATCGAACTAACCACTAAAGTACTACCCCACCAGAGTGACCGGTAAAAGAATCGAACCCACACAACTAACGAATTGCCTTATCCCAATTACACTACATGTAATTTGTGGCTACCCAAAAACTGAACCAATCACCAACAATCACCAACAGTACTAGGCCTACCCCAACCCCAAAATAGAATCGAACCGACCACAAAACTTGAAAAGCACTACACCAACAAAGATATTGGCAAGACCATTACATAGAGTTGAGCTCACCACAAACATGATAGAACGAACCATTATAACCAGCAAAGCACTGTCCATTTGAAATGAAATGAAAGTTAACTTTGTTCCGTTCCAGTTTCAGGGTCAGTCCGTATTTTACATTCCGTTTGCAACCACGATTCCGTTCCGTACTTAATAACTACCCGTAACGTTTTTCAGTGTGGCCATTTTTCTGTGTGATTCCCATTGTTCGGAATACCCTGGGAAACGGACTCGCTGTTTCTCTGTGTGTCGCCCATTGTCAAGTCGCCCCTTATTCCATCAATCTATTGTAATATGTCACACTGGCACACGGGCCTCACTGAAAAAGGTTACACCGGGGACCAAGGCATGGTTTCACAACTTGGTCATGAGCTAATCTATTTCTGTGTACACCCTTTACGAGTTTTACAAACGTTTACATATCTACAGGTGAAGATTCTTTACTAATATGCCCCTGGGCAGAGTTTCATTGCTTTGGTCATGTTGATCCCTAACTGTCAATATAGTCTATTGATACCTAAACTACAGACCACATTCTCTAC
>NMRB01000716.1:16454-27121 GCA_002633025.1 Notospermus geniculatus
TTTTTTTCCTAAACCTAGTTTTTGCCCCATTTGCCCTTTCATGATTTATGATAACGGCTTAAGTTAGATTAGGTAGCATCGATTCGGTTCCTACAATTTTAGCGGGCCGTGTTTAATCACGATTTACGACGTTACCCACCTGTATTATCATACATAATTGATGTATCTCTGCTTTTTTATCCTGGAGGAGATTAGGCTCGTCATCAAACCAAAAAAATAACATAAGAAAAGAACTGACTTAGTGAGGCTAAGGGTTTTTCAGAGTAGTTGTATTCAGTCGAATAATACGCCATACCGTCTCTCGTTACACGATCATCGACCCAAATGAGGAGGAGGGTAAATAACCAGGGCTGTACTTCAATCAAAGATGCTGCTGGATCTGTCGCTGGAAAAATAACGTGCTATGTCTCATCCTTTTATTCGTTCGCGGTGCATAGAAACTCTGTTATGGCGCTAACAGTAGACGTAAAAAACCTCCAGATCCGGTCGTTTTCCCCTCGAGTCTTTTCGTCCGCAGTCAGTTCGACATTGGCTTCTTCCATTGAAAGTAACGGCAAGACCGGAAACACGGCAACCTAAAAATCTCCATTGACAACTGATGGACGGAAGTGTTGCGGAGTTGGGCATACGTCATCGGGTGTACTACATGTAGGACAAACGCCAGATAAACGCTACCAACTGATTGGCCAGTCTTCAAGTTAACGGTGGTAATCAACCGACGATCAAAGACCATGCCTTAGAAAGATCAATCATTTGTTATTTCTTACATTATTTCAAGACGGCGATACCAATAAGATATCTCATATTATGCTTTTACACAAGAATGAATTACTAGACCCTGATATTTTGTAGGAAACTAAAGGTGGCGCGCGCACACTCCCTAGACTTATGTATAATATATTATTTATTATCCAATCCATCCCCTTAAGAATCTTCTCTTTGTAAACATACAATACGTAGAAATGTGTTAATATACATATACATACAATCATCTTTATGGTTTTACTTTTAGGTAAAACGCTGGTATAAAAACATCCATCCTGATTTTTGTTTTTCAAATTCCCATCAGTTTCAACTCGACGTTTGGATTATCACCGCGACCCTTATTTTCTCATCTTGTGGATGGAAATTTAAAAGATCTGG
Organism: Notospermus geniculatus; assembly: GCA_002633025.1. Classification (NCBI taxonomy): domain Eukaryota; kingdom Metazoa; phylum Nemertea; class Pilidiophora; order Heteronemertea; family Lineidae; genus Notospermus; species Notospermus geniculatus. The sequence goes on from NMRB01000716.1 coordinate 17,598, forward strand.
TGACAGCAGCTTTTAAGAGGCTGGAGTTGCATTCTTACTTCACTTGTGACTCAGGTAATTGCGGTGGATGCATAAGAAGAATAGTTTTCCCATTGTCCAATGCATCATGCAACGCTGCAATGAAAAAGACGCTGCACATCTCCATCCGTGCATTCAAATGTCATGTTTTAATTTAGATACGCTTCATAATAGCTTGTGTGTCATACATTTGCCGAAGCGCCCGCGAGCGTGTCTATTTGAGTAATATTTTTATGTCTGTATTCAACATACATGTACATCATCATGATCATACAATGTTGTCAAAGCAGCGTCAAGGAACGCGACATTTCGCAAATGAAGTCGGCGGTAGGTATATAGAAGTATATAGCCACGCATTACATAATTATACAGGACGAATTCAATTTGTACCGACTGGCAAATTCCATGATATTGTGAATCAACCTTTTGATGATTTTTGCATGCAGAGCACATTACTTTCAATGAAGACACGTTGAACTACAGTCATGTATGTCACAAAGTGGTCGAAACCTTGTTGTTAATTGGTATTGAATATTTGGTACACCTGAGGCTTCTTTGACACTCGGGGTGTTTTAGGTGAGAATCATGTATAGGCTACTCCTCAGACCTAAAGCCCGACATCATCCATCTACGACTATATCTTACAGATATAGGCAGAATCCCCGTCTTCTTTCTTGGCAAGGAAACAGGACATTGAATAATAGATTATAGCTGTTGTAAATTTGGCATTACTATCTCAACAGACAGTTTTTTAAAAAGTATGTACATCTCCAGGAAATCGGTACCTCTGGAGAAAACCTGCGCAGTTTTCTATCACGAGAGAAGTTGGTCCAACCGGAAATTGAACTCAGCAAACGCAGATGCAGATGTTTTAGCTACGTCACTCTGACCACCATCTACATGTATATTGGTTCCCAATCTCACCGCTAGAACAACAGAGATCAGTATTCCTACATTCCTTATCACGCGATCGGCTTTTGTTGAATGTACGCCGACCAGTCAATGCCGTTTTTCATCGGATGTTTTTCGGCCGATCACGTCATAATGGAGGAGAGGGGACGCAATACATACATGGCCTGGCCTGGCGGTGAGATCGGGAACCAAATAACCACCTGCCTCAGAGAGAACAGACGCCAAGTTCAGCCGCGTCACTCTGACCTCCAGGCTATTTCTGATGTCTACAGTTCGTTGTATGAAGAAGGGCTTTGCTAGTACATGTGGTGAAATACTAGTGCCTACATATAGTGAAGAGGCCGGCAGAATTTGTATGCAAACATGAGGCTTTGTTGCAGGACGTCTGCCATTTTGTTGTTATCGTTGTTGGTGGTTGACAACGAGTGTTTAACTTTGGTTTCCTCCTTCAGGGGATAGTTCAGACGTGGGCAGGGTGTTGGTGGTTTTTCTGACATGAGGACAATCGAATGACTATGAATAGAACATCAGCGTCACCGGTTCCTCTGATTGGGCACCAGGTGCTCTATATTTTCATGCTTGATTTTTCGTATCCAGATCACTTTTCTCTGACATCGCGAAACCGTTGAAACCGCGTCAGAGGCAGTAGAGTGTTACATAATATTGTGTCCAGCCTGGTCCACCCACCTTAAAACCCAGGATGTAGTCGTATTTTTCTTATTTTGGGGCTAAAATGAGCATTTTCTGTGTACCTCTGCGTTCCGCAATAACTGACGCCATTTGGGCCTGATTAAGCCATCGAATCTTGTATGGGAAGATGAGATGACTAGGATGATCCCTATGATTTTTCGCAAGGATGTATGAAGCGATTCGGATTATTTTGATCGGTGAATTAGGGTTACTTTTTGCCTTGATGTTGAAGCAGCCGTTTTTGTTTTAGGCCTATGCTCACGGCTTTTCTTTACCCATGCTGGCCTCAATAGGCCAACAACAATGAAATGTCGTTTTAGTCGGCCGGCCAACACCCCAAAAGACCTCTAAAAAAGTGTTGATGGCATCGGATGTAAAAATTGTTCCAATGCATGGGATCATGGAATGGACTTTCAGAATCACCCGTTGGCCGACTGAGGCGATTTTGACCTCTGAAGGTCAAATTTATCATTGGAGTCAAGAACTTAGTTTTGTCCAGGAGAATGGGAACCAAATTACAGCTAACTTTTGAACCCCATAATTGTATTACCAACATATAGAAACATGGTGCCGCTTAATCAAATAAGCATGTTTTTAATTGTTTTCAGTAGTTATGAGGCTTTGTTGCAGGATGTCTGCCATTTTGTTGTTATCGTTGTTTTGGTGGTTGACAACTTTGCTTTCCTCCTTCAGGGGATAGTTCAGACGTGGGCAGGGTGTTGGTGGTTTTTCTGACATGAGGACAATCGAATGACTTTGAATAGAACATCAGCGGTTCTTCTTGTAAGAACATACATGTACATGTATAGTCTTGTTTCGGGATGAATCGCGTCATGGGCCAGTTGTGCCTCCGTGTTTTTCATGCGAGTATACTTGAAGGAACTATATATACTTGAAGTAATTCCTCCAAAGGAATGTATTGTGTACGAAGGCCGTTATTCATTATCATTTGAATAGACTTTTAAGCCGACAAGTAAGAAGGGTATTCTGATCTGTCTTATCTATTGGAAGGTCGCATATATAGGTCTATAGTCGCCAATGCAGAGGTCAGACGATTTCACCGTACTTCGTATCGAGAATGAAATCGGCTGTGTCGGCACGCCCGATAAGAGGATGAACTAATGGTTAATCCAACTGCAGATTAGCGCTGCGCCAACCAAATTCATGCGCATGTGCAAAACCCCCGGTGCTTGCTGTGCAAAGCATAAAAGTTTGGGTATCGGAAAACAATCTACGTACACACATGTTCGCATGTGTAATTAACCGAAAAAAATATTATTACATGTACGTGAGATATCAACCTCTTAATGGATTATGGAGTATCATCATTTGACTCTATTGTTGGCACTATACGAGAATTATTTTGTTACTTGAGGCCTTATTCAACTCCATACATGTACTTAGACCAACTTCCATGGAAAATTGCTGAAGGCAAAAAACTGACTTGCTTGATAGAATATTTCCACAGCTGGGCGTTTATTAGAATCGGTATGCAGCGACATGCGTTTTGTATTTAATTTTACCGCTGGATAATTGATTGCGTTTTTTTCATCGCTGGTGGATCCCCTGCTCGCATTTCTTCTCGTTCAAGTTGGTTGGAAAGCCCCGATACCGACCATAAAAACACAAGACTTGCATAAACTCTTGTATTCATGCATTCTCAACATGCATGGGCCTACTGTCAATATATTCGCCCCTCTAGTTGACTGACCATTGACCACCCAATGGAGGATCCTTTCAAATCGCTGTACTGAATGGTACACATTCTTTTGACACTTTTGTTTTCATCGCTTCAGTATAGGCCTACTACATGTAGGCCTACATGTATAGTGCGTGCAGCGAAATCACCAAATTTCTACTTTGTCGACCCCCAGCACATTCTACATGTAAGGCCTGGTTTAGATCCACACTGTCTTCAAATCATTCTGCCATCACCCCAGGCAATCAGTGATAATGGAAATGGGGAAAAGAACAGTAGGCCTAAGGTTTGCATTCGATCAGCTGAATCGGATGAAGTATATACTGGGTTGCCGCCTCCACAGTATTTACGTCCTAACGTTCCAACGTATGTTAAAACGTTGCAGCGGGATAAACTCGCAAAAGATAAGCCGCGGAAAGAAATGTGCGTTTTTGCTGAGGCTTTTTAGGGTATCAACAGCCAGCTGATCCTACCGGCTTACCCTGCAGTCATTTGGCTGTTAATAAGAATCTACCATGCCGTTTTGCGAAAAGTTCATGGTTTACCGTAAATATGATATTTAATGGGAAATAAGAAGGAAATTAACGAGTCTTTACACAAATCATTTATTCCGGAAACATCAGCTTTATGTCCAAATGGCGAACGCATAGAGATTAGAAAGTGACGCCGGACACTGAGGCTGAGCTCATTGCTCACGAATTGAAGTCTCGCGGATGAATCTGATCCAGGTTTATGCTCCAGCCGGTTATAACAATAACAATTACCGGTATGACAATGTGAACGAAAAGCAAACAATGACATTGTCCAATCGATGGCTCTTATAGGCCTATACTGTTCATTTGCATGGCAGAAGGCTAAAATGATAATCGTTGTTCCTAATGCCTAGGTCACATATCCACTCCGGGGCCCGTACGGCGAGTAAAAACAGACATTTTGGCCAATTTCAGCCAATTTCGTACGGTGCCCGGCCGGTTCCCTCACGGTTGCCACGGGCACCGGACATTTTTGACCAGCCGAACGGGCGCCGCATTGATTAGCTGGCTGCTCCCAATTCTCCCGGCGTTTTCATCTGACCGGTAGGCGTAGAAAGCCCGTAGAAGGTCCCAGTGTCCCCTACGGGTCCTGTGCGGGCTCCTGCCGGTGACCGGGCGGGCTTCGCACGATTTTTTTCTGATCTAAAAAAGTGTTGATGGCATCGGATGTAAAAATTGTTCCAATGCATGGGATCATGGAATGGACTTTCAGAATCACCCGTTGGCCGACTGACAGAGGCGATTTTGACATGTGAAGGTCAAATTTATCATTGGAGCCAAGAACTGAGTTTTGTCCAGGAGAATGGGAACCGAATTACAGCTAACTTTTGAACCCCATAATTGTATTACCAACATAGAAACATGGTGCCGCTTAATCAAATAAGCATGTTTTTAATTGTTTTCAGTAGTTATGAGGCTTTGTTGCAGGATGTCTGCCATTTTGTTGTTATCGTTGTTGGTGGTTGACAACTTTGGTTTCCTCCTTCAGGGGATAGTTCAGACGTGGGCAGGGTGTTGGTGGTTTTTCTGACATGAGGACAATCGAATGGCTTTGAATAGAACATCAGCGGTTCCTCTTGTAAGAACATACATGTACATGTATAGTCTTGTTGTTTCGGGATGAATCGCGTCATGGGCGAGTTGTGCCTCCGTGTTTTTCATGCGAGTATATTTGAAGGAACTATATATACTTGAAGTAATTCCTCCAAAGGAATGTATAGTGTACGAAGGCCGTTATTCATTATCATTTGAATAGACTTTCAAGCCGACAAGTAAGAAGGGTATTCTGATCTGTCTTATCTATTGGAAGGTCGCATATAGGTCTATAGTCTCCAATGCAGAGGTCAGACGATTTCACCGTACTTCGTATAGAGAATGAAATCGGCTGTGTTGGCACGCCCGATAAGAGTCAAGGATGAACTAATGGTTAATCCAACTGCAGATTAGCGCTGCGCCAACCAAATTCATGCGCATGTGCCCCCTGTGCAAAGCATAAAAGTTTGGGTATCGGAAAACAATCTACGTACACACATGTTCGCATGTGTAATTAACCGAAAAAAATATTACCGGTATTACATGTACGTGAGATATCAACCTCTTAATGAATTATGGAGTATCATCATTTGACTCTATCGTTGGCACTACACGAGAATTATTTTGTTACTTGAGGCCTTATTCAACTCCATACATGTACTTAGACCAACTTGCATGGAAAATTGCTGAAGGCAAAAAACTGACTTGCTTGATAGAATATTTCCACAGCTGGGCGTTTATTAGAATCGTTATGCAGCGACATGCGTTTTGTATTAATTTTACCGCTGGATAATTGATTGCGTTTTTTTCATCGCTGGTGGATCCCCTGCTCGCATTTCTTCTCGTTCAAGTTGGTTGGAAAGCCCTGATACCGACCATAAAAACACAAGACTTGCATAAACTCTTGTATTCATGCATTCTCAACATGCATGGGCCTACTGTCAATATATTCGCCCCTCTATTTGACTGACCATTGACCACCCAATGGAGGATCCTTTCAAATCGCTGTACTGAATGGTACACATTCTTTTGACACTTTTGTTTTCATCGCTTCAGTATACTACATGTATAGTGCGTGCAGCGAAATCGACCGAATTTCTGCTTTGTCGACCCCCAGCACATTCTACATGTAAGGCCTGGTTTAGATCCACACTGTCTTCAAATCATTCTGCCATCACCCCAGGCAATCAGTGATGATGGAAATGGGGAAAAGAACAGTAGGCCTAAGGTTTGCATTCGATCAGCTGAATCGGATGAAGTATAAACTGGGTTGCCGCCTCCACAGTATTTACGTCCTAACGTTCCAACGTATGCTAAAACGTTGCAGTGGGATAAACTCGCAAAAGATAAGCCGCGGAAAGAAATGTACGTTTTTGCTGAGGCTTTTTAGGGTATCAACAGCCAGCTGATCCTACCGGCTTACCCTGCAGTCATTTGGCTGTTAATACGAATCTACCATGCCGTTTTGCGAAAAGTTCATGGTTTACCGTAAATATGATATTTAATGGGAAATAAGAAGGAAATTAACGAGTCTTTACACAAATCATTTATTCCGGAAACATCAGCTTTATGTCCAAATGGCGAACGCATAGAGATTAGAAAGTGACGCCGGACACCATTGAGGCTGAGCTCATTGCTCACGAATTGAAGTCTCGCGGATGAATCTGATCCAGGTTTATGCTCCAGCCGGTTATAACAATAACAATTACCGGTATGACAATGTGAACGAAAAGCAAACAATGACATTGTCCAATCGATGGCTCTTAAATACTGTCCAGATTTGCATGGCAGAAGGCTAAAATGATAATCGTTGTTCCTTTTTGTTGTAATGTGATTATCGTCACGAATAAATATATATATACTAGTATATAAGCTGTACGTTTTCTGATTTGGGGACCTCTCCAATTATCATCCTAGTGAAAAATGGTCAACGAGCCATAAAAAATAAGGTGTAGGCCGTTTAGAACCCCTGTCCAACACGTATGGAGTCTCAAAAATCAAGTATACACCGGGCGGCAGGTGTTTCTTCATGAAAGCCTGGATCGCACCGAGCCAAATTTTGGGGCTGTACAAGCAAATTATATTGCAATGTCGATTTTCGCGACGCGTGCAAAAATAATGAAACGTTGTTACGGATACTCAGTGTGGTATTATCACTTATGAATACTACCATAAAGGAATATACTTCGTGGTTTCTTGCTTTTTAAACAGAAAGCGTAGACGTCGTCTACGCCCATGCGACGAAGTAAACGAGATAATGAATGTTTCCGTCAGTTTTCACGGTAATAGGTTACCGGTACTTGGCGATTTGAGCAATTAATATCATATGATGAATTAGATTTATGATTACTCTCGTACAGAGACCATCACTGAATATATTATTAACTTGAAGGCGTTGGCAGAAACGTGGGATTCTGGGTGTGGTGTGGAAAACTGAGAAAGTTGTGTTCTGAAGAAACCAAGGAAGGATTCAGAAGGGGGAGGGTCGAATGGCAATTTTTTTGACAAACACCATTAATCAACCGTCATCATTGGTGCAAAATGTGTGATTTTTTAGGTTCCTGTACATGTATTTGGAGTCGGGCATACAAATGATGTGCATAACTCCACCTGAATTCTCCACTGAGACCATTCTTAAGAACATTGCTTGCCTTGTTTTAACTACGCATCACCATTACAGCTTACACATACATGGGATCCAACAGACAGTTGAATCAATAGACTATGCGAACTACTTAATGCCAGTTTCAGAGTTTACATTTTTCAACTCTAGTTTACCTAACGAAAATCAATCGTCCGCAAATTTACCTCCGCGCAAGAAAGAAGTGAATTAATGCGGGGCGTTTAAAGTATGGAAGTATTTCCCATTAGGTTCATTGTCAACTGAGGGAGAATCATTGGCCTGAAATATGTTTTTCACAATACGACGCAAATTTCTGCCCGTCTTGACCGAAAGAATAAGTTAAGGGGGCGGTAGCCATAAGGAAGCGCACTGCAAATGGCGACTGAAAACAATTCATATATTCTTCAAGCAAAAAGGTAGCATCGATTTCATGTACATGTATTTCTATGAAATTGCTACTCTTGTTCTACACATCTGAATTGTAAACGATGTGCTTTCATCTTTCATTAATCAGCTAATTAAGCAAACAATGACACCCCCATTTGACTTTTTCGTCATAGATTTCTCGGCAACAAGGCGACTGGGACCTGGCGTTTTACCACAAAATGTTGGGGAATACATATGTGCAGGTGCCGACGTTGAGATTATTTGCAAATTCTAATTCTTAGTAATGATAATTATGTAATTTGTGCCAAAAATTGGTCAGAAATGAACTTTTAGAATATCTCCCGAATCCTGTTGAACAGTGAAAAAATCTCAACGTCGCGCCCTGCGCACAAATATACTGCTGCCAAATGAAAAGAAACCACTGAAGTGCGATGCCTGATGGACGAGAAAAGTCTTCCCAAAATTTTCATATTTTGCCCAAAACACGCCTACGCTTTTCGAAATACGCGGGCTATTAAAGTAACACCTCCTCATTGTCATTAACCATGATCAGCTTGTCCTTGACGCCTAATTTTATTAACAATACATGGTTATTCATAAATAAGACGGTTCAACCTTCGACCGCCACACTAAAACGGCGCTGTATGTTTCCACTACCGCCCCCTTAACCGTAGTAATTCAAAGAGGCCGATGGCAGAGTTTGATGGACGACAAAGAATTACTTCGTAAATTATACAACGAACGATAGCCTACTATAGTACAGTACCGAGATTCGAACCCACGCCTCCACATAAGGCATAACCGCCAGCGGTGTTGCCTCATGTGGAGGCGTGGGTTCGAATCTCGGTACTGTCGAGCCAAGTGACCAGCGCAGCAAACCTATCATTTCTACTAAGTACGATTGTACGATTGTACTGTTCTTGAAATTGGCGATTACAAAAGTCACTCGACCTTGATAGGAAATCCAGTTTCTGGCACACGTACATTTCGTACAGTCATATTGATTAGAATGGAATGGCATTCGGTACGCCACCCTGCAGTGAAGCATCCTTGAAAAACGTCCCATTAAGCGAACAAAACCAAAGCTTTTACAATACTTTGTACTGATTGATTACTTATGACTGTATTTTTTCTGAGTCTTACTCTCAAATTGTTTACACACATACATGTAAGAATAGGATTATAAAACAACACACTTAAAGACCGATATGATGGGGTCGAGGTTGAGGCATTTGAACGGTGCCGAAACCGTCCTCTCCGGCGTGAATAGCGTGGGTAAAAAGTTAATGTCCCGATAACTCATTTTGTTGGTCAACGAATCAAGATGTTAGAAAAGTAAAGAAACTCACCTTCAAGTCAGGAAATTCACTCCCACAAGTAGAATATGAGGTATACATGTAGTTGTATTATAAACCAATCACGTCTTAGAATGTTGTCGACTGCGGGGCAGTTGTGGCCAGTTGACAGATACCCTTCCTTATCCTGGGGGGAATGAACTGTAATCCGGATGAATGAACTCAGTGATAAGTCTCCTGATCTCTGAAAGCTATTTTATATTCCGTGATTATATCTCGACAGTGCCTAACATCGTTATGTCAACTCTCCACCACACGATCCTAGCCAATAACTA
>NMRB01000716.1:86529-105650 GCA_002633025.1 Notospermus geniculatus
AAATTGCTTGTCAACACGATAGCTGCAAATTGTATGCATAACTGCAAATCACATTCGTGGCTGCATTTTACAGTGGTTGATGGTTCCCTGATTACCGTAGAGGTTATCGTGTGACTGGAGTGATTGGCGAAGTGATGGCTTCGTTCCCAATGCCCAATTCACGTCTTCTCTAGCTACACCTTAGCGGTGTTGCCTAAATTCTTGACCAACTCAGTCCGGAATTTTACCAATTAATTAAGGCGTAGGCTTCATCGAAAATATCGATAGATCGACCACGAGATAAGTTGCAGTTGATGTCAAATGTCATTTCCAGTTATCTTGGCGATTTATCGCGAATGGAAGGGGAATGTGGCGGAACCAAAGTGGTAAGGAGACTCTTAAACGCACCAATCGCAAGATACATGTATCTCTATAGTTCGCTTCCTGTGGTTCTTGGGATTTCGTTCGAATTTTTCTGGGTTGCGTGACGTGTAGGCGACGAAACCTTTCGGGTTAGACATAGACAATATAGAGTTTTCGCAAAGCCCCCGAAACGTCAACGCGAACGTCTATCCTTTTGTTCGCTGCTCTTTTCGTGGCATCGAACAATGGGTTTGGCGTTCGCGTTGGCGTTTCGGGGGCTTTGCGAAAACTCCCTAGGGAATAATATTAGTAATATAATAGTTAGTAATATTGTTCCGGGGATTGTTTCTGAAATATCGTGTTCTTCTACTAGACAAGCACATAGTCAAACCAGTGGCGTGCAGTGCATGAGAACAACATTTTGAGAAACGAGGGCGATGGTCACTCATCCTTCGCTCGAACGCTCCAGAGCGCAGTCCGAAGGCGTAGCGATAGGGACCCTTATGGTTCAAGATGGAGAACGAAGTGTGTTTGTTCGTTGTGTAATGCCAATTCCGAAGACCTCCAACAACTATACGTTCCTTTCTTGTCCTTGGTTGCATAGGTTTTTTTCTTTATCCATAGCAACGTGGTTATACCTAAGAACATTGTATATTATGCTTCTCGGTCATTGAAAAGCCTTGCAAGCACGCTACAGTCATAGAACGTTGACCTTTCGGGATTTAACCTCTGCCTACACTTCACCATTGCATCTTGCATAATCAAATAAGTGGAGTCCAAATGTCCCTGTTCGTCACTCAGAAAATCTATAATAATATATACTTGACTAACACAATTATTCAAACAGTATCGCGGCATTTTGACTTGATCTAATTTTAACATCTTGACTTCATACAATGTAAATTGCTGATTCATTCGGGTTGCCTTTCGCTCTGCTCTTTTTTCAACTTCAACTTTATAGCGGTATCTGACGACCATTCCTCACGTCACATGAAAGGTTCGGAAAGATGAACAGTCTGTGGCATATAAAGTATTGCAAAAATGAATGACACTTTGGTTTGGCGTATGACTCCGAACGTAATCGTATGAGATGCTTCGTCCTTCTTCGTTGCCGTTGGCTAATTGACGTAAGAATTCTACCACGATTGAGGAAACGTCTGTGCAGTTCTTACACTTTGCATATGTAGTCGGTGATGTCGTTCTGGATGCCTGACAACACCTTGACATTTTACACTCTACAGCACTAAAGGTATACACATGTACGCTGGTCACACATGGTGCAGGCTTACCGCTCAGCCTGGATCCCAGGTTATTGATTGATTGATTATGCTGCTCGAACAGATTAAATGGATGGGTGATATCGCTTTGCTGAAGTGTGAAGATGAATAGTTATTCAAAGGAAATGAGTTCAATAGCTGAATCAATTTATATCAATTGATTAGAGCTCAGGCTTGGCCTGCCATAGGTTCTCATTTATTACGTGCCGCATGTTTCACCAGCCAATCACGATGTTGCGATAATTGCATTCATGCAAGCGACCAATCCGACCATGTTACCTCATGACGTCATGCACGATGAACTCGACTTTCCTTGACACACTGCTTGCAACGAGGCAGATTATTTACACCACGTGCCATCTGTCACACGGGTTTATTTATTATCAATAAGAACATGTATCTATAAATTGATTCTGATATTGGAAAACTCCGATGAAAGCCTCCGTTTCATTCATAAGGAGTGCCGTATCGATCTGGTTTGTAACTTCCCCTGAAGGTTTTCCAGGGCCGACACAGACTGTGTTGTAGAGAACGAAAGAAGCAACCAGAAAATGCTTGACATCACGCGATTCCCTCAGGGTTTCAGCAACCCGCGTCTGTTAATCAACTAGTATGAACACCAACATCATTTAGGCCTACATAATGTGCATTTAATGCGAAAATCCGCACAATAGAAGGATTTTTGCTCACCAACGCCATGTTTTGAGGAGCCAGGACGCGAATTGTCTATGAATAGGAGCTGTCACTGAGTTGACCAATAGGTGTCACTACCGGACCCATTTATTCTTGATTGAGCACCAGTCACGTGGATTTTCCTGTGTATTGGTCCGCTAGAACTTTGCTGCCATCTTTTGGCAATACGCGCGGCTGACTGCTCCTATTGNGGAGATATCATGCGACAGAAGAAGAGGAAGGACCTTATATTCAGTAAGTTATACCCAATCTTTGAACATCGTCCTCCCATTGTTTGAAGGATTAAGTTTCAGAATGCAAAGCTCTTGGGGAACTGCTTCACTGTTCATCTCTTGGGGAACTGCTTCACTGTTCATCCCATCTACCTTTTCGGATGGCTCTCGGGTCCTTGCTGCTAAAGGCAGAGTACGTAGGAGATTATCACCATCTCTGTATATTTTCAGTCGACGGCAGCCCAAAGACTGTGTGGGACTTGTACTACTCTCTTAGAAAGAGAGATAACAATAAAAAGAGAATATGGATGACACCATGGCTACCAACAGTCCTCAATGCCCACCTTATCAAGAAGTATACTCCGAAGGCCAAGATCATTATTATGATGAGGAATCCCACAGAAAGGTCAGCAACATTCATTTAGTTCATTACAACGACAGCTAGCGCTGGTGTTTGGTTGCCCTGATTGAAAATTTCATTTCATTTCAGCACCTATTCCGAGCACAACTACTACGGCGGTACCTTTAGCAATACGAAGATGTTCTTCAAGTCACCGAATAGATTTCACTACCGGACGACTGAGATGGTCGGCATGTACAAGGACTGCTTCAAGAGATATCCCATCAGAGCTTGTGTGTATGACCCCAATCTAATCCTTGAAGGTGACATTGCTGAGGTCCGTTTGTACAATTACTGGTATCCAGTCTACGTCAGTGACTGGTTGAGGGTGTTCCCTAAGGATCAAGTGTTGTTCATAAAAACGGAGGAATATGCAGCAAATGGGACGAGAACGCTGGAACGCGTTGTCAACTTTCTAAATATTGGTAAGTTGAGGATTTTCGGCATGAATCCCGAGTCCCACCACCGATACACTTATTTGATTTCGTTCTGTTCATAGATGACATACATCTCCACATTTTGTCTTCCAGACTCTCCGAGTCCAGCTGACCTGAGACGATTGGGGAATCTTAAACATCGTAACACAAAGGAAAAATATAGCACGCCAGGAATGAAACCAATGTTTAATTCAACAAGGAAGATGTTGGACGACATTTTTCGTCCGTTCAGGGAAGCGCTTGCTGATTTCCTGCACGACAAGAAATATCTTTGGAAGAACAAGGACTATCTTTTTAAATAGCGGGCTGAAGAGAATGAAATTGAGAAGAACACAGCCTGTCCGGACTGCCTACTACAGGATTTGTTGGACGTGGACAATATACAGGCCAAGAATGATCTGAGACAATTCTACTGAATGATACTACAAGAAAGACGAATGTAACGAAGAAATCTTTGTGGCCTTTTATTCCACAGAGTCCGCCCATATAAATGGAGACATCATGCAATGACATTTATTTCTGTGTGATTTATGCCTCGACGCAGTCCTCCAACTCTCCCTCCCACGATCTTGTCCAAGTCCTGTCTTTCTGGCACGTCATACCGTAATGGCTGGATCCTGCCCCGCTGGGAAATTTATAGCCCGTTTTGCATCTCATGTATACGACTTGACCAAACGTGATGTAATCTCCGTACGGTGACCAGAGGCCGTTCCTTGGGATCGCAAGAAGCTTCTTTGGGCAACCGATGGCTGAAAAATTAAATCACATTCTTATTCGTTTCTGGGAAACAGTTTCTTACTGAGAAGTCAATAGCATACCAAGGAGGTTTGGGCCTTGTTTTTGCCATAGTGATTTCTGTCTTCGGCCCTTTAAACGGGGAAAGGAAATTGGCATCCCTAGTAGGCCTGCTAGTACCTTCATAATGGATCCAGAACCCTCGACCCTCACTCTCCGCACCGGCGTCGTTTTCAACGGTCATGCTCGACCGTTCGGTACTGAATTCCCGTGGGGTTTGTTTTGTCAAGGTCACCTTTCGCTCCTTGCCGAGGATGCCGGCGATCGTTACAGATGTCGCGTCCAGATCTCTGACTTGCACGTGCATTCTCTGCCCGTCCTCAACCTCTACGTTCCATTTACAGTGTTCGTCCTCGTGGGGTGAAGAGCCCGGGTAGGAAGGGTTCACGATATCACCTGACTGTAAGTTCATCGTTCCTTGACATCTGGGGAAGGCTGTAAACACGAGGAATGAGGAAGGCTGTTTGAATTTTTCTGGAGAATTCCACTCAGTGCAGCAGTTGGCTACTTTGTGCCTCGCTGTAGGGACAATACCTACCCATCTCGAATATATGTGGTAGTTGAGTACAGGCAGAATTCGAGAAAGGTAGAGTCGGGGTACATCTAGAGTTCGGGCAGACTTAGACACTGTATGGAAATACTTTGTTGTACATGTACCATTAATTTGTCGTCACTTACCTCTGTAAGCAATAAGTACTGCTCCTGGAATCGTGTGAGCCATGTAGCGGATGCATACCACTTCAGCCGTCGAAAAGAGCGTTATGTTTGGCCGGATTTCCAGGATTTCGCCCTTCCTGACTCGTGAGAACAGAACTGGTGTCGACAGGTCACAGGGACCGTCAAAAATGGTCAAGCGCTCATAAGGTGCCAGGTTTACGATTTTAAGTTCCACGGCAATCCTGTTTCCAGATGGAACTTGGATCGTTCTCTCGCCTCCTAATGGTTTGAAAACGAACTTCACTTCTCCTTCGAGGGTATCTAGAAGAAAATGAATGCCTGTCAATTTTTATGCCTATTACAGTGTATCTTTTTTAAAAACCGAGGTTCACTCGCACTGGTCGAAAGGTTTTATGGGTTCTATCAAAAATAGATAAGCTCGCTTATCTATTTTTGGTTCTGTGTAATAGACGAGTAACCCGTTCAAAACTTTCCTCACCGAACCCTTCTGTCTTCTTTGAAAGAAAAAGGCAACCTTATACCCCCATCACACTGAAGTCGTTCTCAAAACGTCCTGCCCCGTCCTAAAAAAATCGTAAAACGGGCTAGAACGTGTACCCTTGGCCAAATAATGCTTCGATGTACTGGAGCACCCTTCCCATCCACGAAGTTCGTAAAAAGACTGTAAAACGTTGCCACTACGTCCACTCCGTTCGCACACAGTTTGAGCCCGTTCGGCAAAATTTTCAAGAACGTACTGAGAACTAGCTCAGTGTGATGGGGGTATTACCGGCAGAGAAGATGCCATCGACCGTCATAAGCATGAGGGCTAGGAGTGTGAGCATCATCGTCGCGGGACTGTGTGTTACGGCCAACAGCTGCAGAGTGGCCAGCGAAATACTCTCAGGAGGCCCCGCGACAAAACAGGCTTGAATCTAGATAAAACTTAAAGTAAAATTTATCTTGCGATATTCTTTAGCTTTTATATGTGTCTCGATTTCCGCAGAATTGTCTCCAAAAAGTGGGGGACAGTTCGAACGGGGAAAGTTCTGATCGTGTTGATGGGGAGTTAGCGACCTGCTCTACCCCTGGGTCAAAGAGAAGAAAAGTATTATAGAAGCACACTAGGCTGATTGTTGCTTTTAAAGATGCATGTGACATCCGATCTATGTTGTTTACCCATGGTATTTGCCCGTGTCGTCACCAGATGTCATGGCACCCATTTTCTCATGGTTGATAAACGTACTGTACATTGCGTTGGCTCACTGGGCAAAGGATGTTTTTTAACATTTTCCCAGTTGTATTCTTTGAATATGAGTGGTCTTGACTCAGCGAAGGAGCGTCACACCGGTAGACGCCCACTCGACTCAAGGCGGGCCTCAAATTGGGACATGAAAAATGCCGATTCCGAACCATAGAATGTGTTTCCCCACTTTCCCTCCATCGGCTGGGCTGCATGTACACGCCTTACCGGTTGATGAATTCCTGTTCCAGATGCACCGTACATTACATCACTATTGTCATTAATTTCTATTCGTGCCGTGGATATTTTTTCACACCTGTTGACAATTTGCATTATCTCGCGTATATTTCTCCCAAGCACACAAACAAGGCTTGCACGACACTGGACCTAATGGGAAAATATGTTTCTCTGGGTTCATTGTCCGTGTTGCCATGGATACCGCTTGATTTTCTTGGCATGTGGGTACTGCTCCCTTATCTACACTCGTATAACCATCATAGGTATTCGATGTGTATGGTTTGAGTTTAAATTCTTAAATTTTGACGTTTTAAACTGAATGTATGGGAATCGGGCAATATTCGATTGAAAATTTCTCTTTGAGACGAGTTGGGCGATGTCGTACGTTTTGAGCTTCACTAACTGGGTAATATAGTACGTGCTTTGTGGCATTATGTCACTATTGATATGAAGAAAAATCGAACAGAAATGATTCTGTGACTAGTAGACTGATTTATATCAATGATGGTGAAGTCTGTTTTTATTCGTCTGTCGAATCCAGCAGCTTATGTACACGCATGCGTGTACATTGAGAGGAGCTTCCAATGAGCTTTTGGAGAACACATTTTATCATTTCCTGAGAAAGACTGATAATGCTAATTCTTAATGCCACGTACGTATTCATCTTGGTATGTCGGGTCGTTAGCACGGAATATGTTGTAAGGTACCTATGCCGAATGTTTTCCTTTTTTATTATGCTGCGTTCACACCTATTGCGAATCGAAATCGGTTTCCGTATTAAAATCGAAATACGGAAATCGATTTGGTTACGCCGGGTCGGGTCACACAACAACTAAACCGATTTCGATTCGAAACAAAACGCGTCACACTCAACCCGAAATAAACTACGTCATGACGTTAGGCCTACATTGAACATGTTTAATGTATACTGCATGTGCAGTACATAACTATTTCGATTTGGCTAATGCGAATCGAAACCGATTCAAATACCGGTTTGGTTAAATCGGTATAAAAGTGATCTATTTCGAATTCAGTGTGACGCGTTATATCGGAATAGGCCTTTATTGCGAATTCGATTCGATATAAAACCCTAGTGTGAACACGGCATTAGGGAAGTTAAGATACGCTTCAAGAACGACTACGACTACGAGAACAACTTCAAATCGTTGACATTCTCAGAAGTTGGTTACAATATAACGACTTGGTTGATTCGATGGCGTTCTTCAAATGAGAAGGCAACGAATCCTGGGCGGGGTTGTTCAAAACACCGTTTGTGCTATATTGGGGTTAACTGCAAGGGGCTTAACTGATGGAGATAACGCCAAAATACGACTCGCGTCTTTGAAGACGTTGTCCGTAACGAGACATCCACCTCTTCCCTAGTCTTGTTCTCGTAGTCGTTCTCGGATTCTAACCTCCCGATTCTCTGGCACAGCGTGGTACCAAAGGGATGTTGCGAACTGGCGGCGTGGTCACAGCCTTGAAAGCGAAGATGAGTGCAAGGGCGCAGCCATTTACTGTGTAACAGTATGCTCTCGAATACCCCATTGATGATCAAACAGAACTCAACGTAGTCGTCTTTAATCAAGCGGTACATCGATCGCGGCGCTGTCCCTACCTTACCATCTGCTTCTCAAATGACTTTTCGCGCTGCGATCGCCTGTGTAAGGCGTCAAGGGATGTATATAGGATTTTGTCAGATGTGCTGCTAAACCTAGGAAAACCCGCATGATTTGTCGCCGTGACTATCACTATCAGTTCTTCAAATCTGGTGCTATGCGTTGGGATTGTTGAAAGAAACACAGAAGATTTACTGGCCGCGAGGATTTACGATTCGTTTTCTTTGTAGTACGACCTGAGCTTCGGAAATATCGTCCGTCACAAATGGACATACTGATGTTGCTAGTCGATAAACGCGAGAAGCGTTAGGCGACGGCTGAATAAAAAAAAGATCAAAGATTTGTTCGCTTCATAAGCAAATGTATTACGGTAACCTTGATATATATCGTACATACTGCGTTTGAAGAGAGCTCGCTGCCTTTGACATTCGTATCATGAAGGATATACGTACACTGTTATACACAGCTTGGATTCCCGCTTGTGATATTTGAGAAATGATCAATGCGCTGCCGTTACTGGGATTATACGTCAAGAAAAAAAATCCGGTATTTTGGCATTCATTCACATGATGCGTCGATATTAATCTTGGTGTATCCGTTGTGAAAATTATTTCACGAGCAATCCAGGGCTTTTACGGAGATTAGCACGTGCGATGAGCAATATTGTGGCGGATAATCAATAGTTTAATTAACCCCTGCCAGGACCTAGAAAGGAGACGTCACGCTGATAGGGCGTTGTTGAATATCAATAAGTGTCCTTGGATTACAGTGCCTGCAACCAATAAATCATCTCATTTTTTTTTAATTCTGCGTCAAACATGCTGAATATACCAACTGTGGCCGCTTATCCAGAGTTTAGAGGCAAAGCCATCGTTGTCAAGTTACTCGAGGGACAAATTATTTTGCGTCTTCATGACTGATAAGAGAACCTCGTGTACACCACAAGGCATATCCATCTTCTGCATCACGGTGATCGTATCACCTTGCCTGCGGTATACGGACCTGTCGACTACAATTCATTAGCGTTATCTCGAAAACTGCCTGTCGATATCATCGACCAACGCCATCTTACAGAGTGGCGGCTCATCTCTGTTTGACATTCAACAACTGGTTACCGTAGCCGAGGCGTCTTCGAGACATCGCTGGCTTCAACTGGATAGTTCACGTACAGTAACTTGTTCGTGGAGGAGGAGATTTTGGGGGTGTGGATCTGTGTCGCCAGGACCGGAACTCCTGGAGACGGAAATCGGATTACTGCATACCCAAGCGAGAGTAAGTACCCCTCGTTCCTTTCTTACGAACAGGTGCGCGTTGACGCTGCAAGTATCGACCAGTTAGTCTTTGCAATGAATCACTACTGCTTTCCGATATGGCGTCCATCACTGCTTGAACCTTGTATCCATAGTTATAAATTGCTTGTCAACACGATAGCTGCAAATTGTATGCATAACTGCAAATCACATTCGTGGCTGCATTTTACAGTGGTTGATGGTTCCCTGATATATCATATACCGTACAAGTTTATCGTGTGACTGGAGTGATTGGCGAAGTGATGGCTTCGTGCCCAATGCCAACCATTGATTCACGTCTTCTCTAGCTACACAAGCGGTGTTGCCTAAATTCTTGACCAACTCCGGAATTTTACCAATTAATTAAGGCGTAGGCTTCATCGAAAATATCGATAGATCGACCACGAGATAAGTTGCAGTTGATGTCAAATGTCATTTCCAGTTATCTTAGCGATTTATCGCGAATGGAAGGGGAATGTGGCGGAACCAAAGTGGTAAGGAGATTCTTAAACGCACCAATCGCAAGATATCTCTATACAGTAGTTCGCTTCCTGTGGTTCTTGGGATTTTGTTCGATTTTTTTATGGGTTGCGTGACGTGTAGGCGACGAAACCTTTCGGGTTAGACAAAGATAATAGGGAGTTTTCGCAAAGCCCCCGAAACGCCAACGCGAACGCCAAACCCATTGTTCGATGCCACGAAGACAGCACCGAACAAAAGGGTAGACGTTCGCATTGGCGTTTCGGGGGCTTTGCGAAAACTCCCTAATATAGAGTTTTCGCAAAGCCCCCGAAACGTCAACGCGAACGTCTATGCTTTTGTTCGCTGCTCTTTTCGTGGCATCGAACAATGGGTTTGGCGTTTCGGCGGCTTTGCGAAAACTCCCTATTGTTCGAGGAATAATAGTACTCCAGTTAGTAATATTGTTCCGGGGATTGTTTCTGAAATATCGTGTTCTTCTACTAGACAAGCAAATAGTCAAACCAGTGGCGTGCAGTGCATGAGAACAACATTTTGAGAAACGAGGGCGATGGTCACTCAGCCTTCGCCCGAACGCTCCAGAGCGTAGTCCGAAGGCGTAGCGATAGGGTCCCTTATGGTTCAAGATGGAGAACGAAGTGTGTTTGTTCGTTGTGTAATGCCAATTCCGAAGGCCTCCAACAACTATACGTTCCTTTCTTGTCCTTGGTTGCATAGGTTTTTTTCTTTATCCATAGCAACGTGGTTATACCGAACATTGTATATTATGCTTCTCGGTCATTGGAAAGCCTTGCAAGCAAGCAACATAGAACGTTGACCTTTCTGGATTTAACCTCTGCCTACACTTCACCACTGCATCTTGCATAATCAAATAAGTGGAGTCCAAATGTTCCTGTCCGTCACACACTTAGAAAATCTATAATAATATATAAATTGTACTTGACTAACACAGTTATTCAAACAGTATCGCGACATTTTGACTTGATCTAATTTTAACATCTTGACTTCATACAATGTAAATTGCTGATTCATTCGGGTTGCCTTTCGCTCTGCTCTTTTTTCAACTTCAACTTCATAGCGGTATCTGACGACCATTCCTCACGTCACATGAAAGGTTTGGAAAGATGAACAGTCTGTAGCATATAAAGTATTGCAAAAAAAGAATGACACTTTGGCGTATGACTCCGAACGTAATCGTATGAGATTCTTCGTCCTTCTTCGTTGCCGTTGGCTAATTGACGTAAGAATTCTACCAAGATTGAGGAGACGTCTGTGCAGTTCTTACACTTTGCATATTGTAGTCGGTGATGTCGTTCTGAATGCCTGACAACACCTTGACATTTTACACTCTACAGCACTAAAGGTGTACACATGTACGCTGGTATACATGGTGCATCGTCCCTTGAGTACAGGTTAACCGCTCAGCCTGGACCCCAGGTTATTGATTGATTGATTATGCTGCTCGAACAGATTAAATGGATGGGTGATATCGCTTTGCTGAAGTGTGAAGATGAATAGTTATTCAAAGGAAATGAGTTCAATAGCTGAATCAATTTATATCAATTGATTAGAGCTCAGGCTTGGCCTGCCATAGGTTCTCATTTATTACGCGCCGCATGTTTCACCAGCCAATCAAGATGTTGTGATAATTGCATTCGGGCAAGCGACCAATCCGACCATGTTACCTCATGACGTCATGCACGATGAACTCGACTTTCCTTGACACACTGCTTGCAACGAGGCAGATTATTTACACCACGTGCCATCTGTCACACGGGTTTATTTATTATCAATAAGGACATGTATCTATAAATTGATTCTGATATTGGAAAATTCCGATGAAAGCCTCCGTTTCATTCATAAAGGAGTGCCGTATCGATCTGGTTTGTAACTTCCCCTGAAGGTTTTCCAGGGCCGGCACAGACTGTGTTGTAGAGAACGAGAGAAGCAGCCAGATAATGCTTGATATCACGCGATTCCTTCAGGGTTTCAGCAACTCGCGTCTGTTAATCAGCTAGTATGAACACCAACATCATTTAGGCCTACATAATGTACATTTAATGCGAAAATCCGCAAAATAGAAGGATTTTCGCTCACCAACGCCATGTTTTGAGGAGCCAGGATGCGAATTGTCTATGAATAGGAGCTGTCAGTGAGTTGACCAATAGGTGTCACTACCGGACCCATTTATTCTTGATTGAGCACCAGTCACGTGGATTTTCCTGTGTATTGGTCCGCTAGAACTTTGCTGCCATCTTTTGGCAATACACGCGGCTGACTGCTCCTATTGCTGCGCTACTGTAATGCGGATCGGTTCTGGTGAACAGCAAATGCCAAGGACACAAATAGAATAGCCTGCTACTTGGAGAAGTCCTCGGAATCTTTCATTGCTCACTAATTCCTCCTCCGGCACAATTCCTTCTTGATGCTAGACCATTTTAACACATCCTACCTCCAAAACCTTTCAGATGATTCCATCCTCCTTTATAGCCCAACAGTTGATTAATTATTAGGCACAAAGGAGCAGTAAGATATTAGGAAATGATAGATATTACATGTCGTCTGCTGAGAGCTTTATATCCCTCACCTTCTCCGTCAAGGTCGTATCGCAATAAACGCAGTTATCCTCTGCCATTTACTTGATTACTTTCTCTCAGTTACACAGGAGGGCCCAGAAAATGCATATACATCAGGATTTAACGTACTTTTGGCACCATCGGGAAATTGGCGATCTCACTCTTGAGATTCGCGAGTTATCCCCCGCCACCACTCCCCTCCCCCCACAGGTTGCATCAACGTCAAGACTGCTCGTAGTATTTCAGCTAGCAAATCCCTGTCGTGGGCCCAGGAAATTAAAATCAGATGTAACAGTGTCTTGAAGACGTCGTTGTGAATGAAAATCCATTTCTTTGCCGATGGGGAATTTAATTTCAGTCTCAATTATCCTCCATGTCGTTCTTTATCAAGATTACGAGGGATATGAAGCCCTGGGCTGGCGATGTGAATCTCAAAGCTGATGAGCGTGCAAACGGATTGTGAAGTATTCGATCCGAAAATTCGCTGATGAGAGCCGAAAATGTGGATGATTTGGGTTTTGTGCGTCTTTATTCGCGTCACATTCGGTCGGTAAAAATTCTCGCTATCTGACTATACGCGTAATGAGCTCCTTCAACGAGCGAGATTCAATAAAAGGAAACGGGAATGAAGAAGACGAAGCAAAAACTGTTGTCATTCGTTGATGGTTCATGCTCGGCTGCCTTCCCTCAGGAGGTCCGTCCGCCCGCGTGTTTTAATCAATCTCATCGCAAATTATCCGATATGAGAAGCTACATATCGGGGGCTTCGCCCTCCGAGCCTGGTCTATAAAGTATAGAGCGCAAGTAGGCCTACACGTATTGTTTTGCATCAGAAGGCCGCTGCGAGGAGAATTTTCCAGGCGAAGTTAACGAGATGTCCCCTTTTTTCACAGCTCTGAGATCAGCGCTGGCAATGTAATAGGCCTAAGCTGTTCTGTCAAATACTCGAGTTTTCCCAAACCAGCTCGCGGGGAAAGCGAAATGGCCTTTGCCCTTTCAGGACTCTATTCTTTGAAGATGAACATGTACGTATATAAATTATGGTTCTCGGATTATTTTTAACAAAACAAACACACATTAGATGTATCGTGTTCAAAGATACGCCGGTTGCCCGGTTACGACGACACTGCGCGGTATTTTTTTCGGTACGAGTAGTTGCGCTGGAAATGCAGCAGTTGGGTGGGGTTGAGAACAGTCTTTTTGCATCACGCTGGGGACATGAAGCATCAAGTACAGGATCGATTTCTGTGTAGAACATCGCACCAAGACTACGTAATCTGAATAAAAAAGACAAAATCACGCCGTCAGCATAGGGCCGTATTGAGAGTATTGTATTTGTATTTCATTTTTCCGTCAGGGCCGACGCTATAGCATTATTGGCCCTGGTAAGTACGGAGGAGGCCATCACAAGCTACTCATGTTCCTCACTTGGATGGGGTATTTTACTTGCCGTTGCAAAGACACAAGGTACAAGGCACCACGGCTTACTGTCCCATGCGACGGACGTGAAGAGCCGGGAATGAAATCCCATATGGCCAGGGCTGGATTCGAACCCGGGACCTGCNTGAAAGGATTGGCGGATGGAAAGGAGCACTCACGGAGCACTCTATACACTTCCGATAACATTACTTTGATCTCAAAAACAACTCGATCATTCCCTGTTCTCATGAATGTACTCCACGAATAGAACCTTCTGCAATTCCTCTCTTCATTGCCAAGTCTCGTGTTACCATGGCATTCTTCCCGTCTACAAACAATAAGGAAATTCTACTCTGCAACAACTCAATGAGGCGTTCGCATTGTGGATATCATTGCGAGCGACAAGTCCTTTGATTTCCCAACGAGCAGGGAAAGTCATCATGCAAACTTTATGGGCTGGGTTCTCGGTGTGAATCGGTCACTGGAATTTCACCCTTACCTGTCCAAACTCGCGCACAGTCCCTGGTGTTTTATTCCTCTGAGTGTAATCTCGGAGACCACAATTCCATACATAACATAAAAGAAGATGAAGAAGATCTCAGAAGGAACTGGCCTAAATTACTGGCCTACAGGACAACCAGTCCGTCGACCGTGTGATGGTGATGATGATGACAGGACACTCAGTCTTCTCACGTGACTTGCAACGGGCTCGATAGCGTTTCAGGATTCCTTGATGACTTTCGTCCGTCTCGTGTTATGTGGTTACACATTCCCAGACTTCTTTCGTAATTTCAGCGATGTGGCTCTGACCAGAATGCTGCTGCATATCCCTCTCCTTCTCATCTTGTTTTACCTCGTGGCCACAGAGACTGACATCACAATACCCACCAAACTGGGTAGGATAAGAGGACGAAGAAACGACCTCGAATATGACTTGGGTAAGCATTGCTGAAGAGATAAGGGTGGGCAGGGATAGACATGCAGGAGTCGAGGTACTATGTCTTCAGAATGCGCAGAAAAATCTGTCCCATACGTAGGCTTATTTCTCTGCAGTTCCTACAGTATCGAGACTCTCAGTATCCTGACAGTATACAGTAGGGGGGTCGTGACTGTAATCGACCAATATGTACGGAGATTAGTGGATGGAAACCATATCACGTTTTCCTGATCATTTCTTCACCGTCGATGCGCCCTCCAATGACGGATCATGATTTTCCTCTTCATGCAGGCTCCTACAAAACGGTGGATTCTTTCCTCGGTATTCCTTATGCAAAGCCACCGGTGGGTGACCTGAGATTCATGGTAAGTCCGGTTGTACGTCAGTTCGTGTTGACGATTTCACTCCTTCTTGAATAGACTTGATTACGGAGTATTCTTGGGCGGGTTTCTTTCTATCCAACAGTTGGAAACATTGCCTTCGTTGCCAAGCCTTAGGGGCAACCGACTTGATACAACATTTCTTTAGTCAAATTGGACATTTTCTTCTTCTGTCATGGACTTTCGCCTGAACTGATAGATGTTTCACCTCTTTTGTTCCCCGTATTGTTGAAAATAAAGAGGTAGAAAGGTAGTGGATTTCTGCCTTTTAAATGGTAGTTTCCTCTCTTCAGAATCCAGAACCGGTAACGAAATGGGATGGTGAGCTTGACGCCACTAAGAAGCCCCCAAAATGTCCCCAACCCGTCTCTTGCGGTGACGTAGACAGTGAGAGCTGCCCGAACAAATTAAAAGATGTGAAAGAAGACTGTTTATACCTGAACATCTACACTCCGTATAAGGTAAAATGTTTACGTTGCTGCAAAAGGAACTTTCGTTCCATTGAACGATAAACTCAATGTGATCATGCAGTTGAATCATGAGGGACTGCACGTTTTGCTTCTAATCTCCCATTGCGGGGGAGGATGGATTAGGATACCTAGATCAGACGACTTCAGTTACCTTTGACATATAACGCTCTCGATCATTACCGGCTGATCACATCTGCCGTATTCACCGACACAAAAGAACCCAATAGCGACAATGCAATCACCACAGGAACTCCCTTGCCAATAACAAGGCCCTAAATCTGTAAAAGCACATCTCTTGGACTTCGTGACGGAGCTTCAAGTGTAGAACAGTTTTAACGCCAAGCGACGTTTTCTTACATTAGCGAAATTTGACCTTTAATTTCATACCAGATCCCTCTCTCTTCAGGCAGGAAAACAGAAGAAGTTCCCTGTTATGGTCTATATCCATGGCGGTTCATTCCTGTACGGATCGGGTAACGATTACAACGGGACGGCCCTGGCATCAATGGGCGTCGTAGTTGTCGCCTGCAACTACAGAATAGGTGTCCTTGGTAAGCTGAAAAGATCCATGATATTGCTGTTGAATAAATTTGTTCATGTTTTCAATTAGAGCTGTTGAGGAAATTGTGACAAATATTCTGTGAGGTTTCAGTGTCTTGATATTGCAATAAAAAACGATGAAGTAGGACGACGACGTTGAAAAGTGATCGACTTCAAATTGGGGAGGTTTCGAAATCAAACGATAAACCAAACTTTTACGACAACGTTATTTTTCATACTACACATTAACCAGATTTTGCATTGCATTTTCGGTACAAAAATAAAGTTGTCGTTAACGTTTACGTTTATCGTTTGATTTCGAAACCTCCCTATTGACATGATCAGAACTGCAAGATATACACATTGAACCTGAACGTTGCTATGGCCGGAAAACCTCAAAAGGCACCGCGAGACTTTTTGCCAAAGAGAAACACACGTTTTCTTCAAAAGATCCTTTTTCTGCAGGATTCATGTCAGCTGGTAACAACGACATGCCGGGTAATTACGGACTGNAATCGACCAATATGTACGGAGATTAGTGGATGGAAACCATATCACGTTTTCCTGATCATTTCTTCAACGTCGATGCGCCGGCCAATGACGGATCATGATTTTGCTCTTCATGCAGGCTCCTACAAAACGGTGGATTCTTTCCTCGGTATTCCTTATGCAAAGCCACCGGTGGGTGACCTGAGATTCATGGTAAGTCCGGTTGTACGTCAGTTCGTGTTGAAGATTTCACTCCTTCTTGAATAGACTTGATTACGGAGTATTCTTGAGCGGGTTTCTTTCTATCCAACAGTTGGAAACATTGCCTTCGTTGCCAAGGGGCAACCGACTTGATACAAAATTTCTTTAGTCAAATTGCACATTTTCTTCTTCTGTTATGGACTTTCGCCTAAACAGATAGATGTTTCACCTCTTTTGTTCCCCGTATTGTTGAAAATAA
This sequence comes from Notospermus geniculatus, assembly GCA_002633025.1. Lineage (NCBI taxonomy): Eukaryota > Metazoa > Nemertea > Pilidiophora > Heteronemertea > Lineidae > Notospermus > Notospermus geniculatus. Next base: position 103,482 of record NMRB01000716.1, read on the forward strand.
AGAGGTAGAAAGGAATAGTGGATTTCTGCCTTTTAAATGGTAGTTTCCTCTCTTCAGAATCCAGAACCGGTAACGAAATGGGATGGTGAGCTTGACGCCACTAAGAAGCCCCCAAAATGTCCCCAACCCGTCTCTTGCGGTGACGTCGAAAGTGAGAGCTGCCCGAACAAATTAAAAGATGTCAAAGAAGACTGTTTATACCTGAACATCTACACTCCGTATAAGGTAAAATGTTTACGTTGCTGCAAAAGGAACTTTCGTTCCATTGAACGATAACTCATTGTGATCATGCAGTTGAATCATGAGGGACTGCACGTTTTGCTTCTAATCTCCCATTGCGGGGGAGGATGGATTAGGATACCTAGATCAGACGACTTCAGTTACCTTTGACATATAACGCTCTCGATCATTACCGGCTGATCACATCTGCCGTATTCACCGACACAAAAGAACCCATAGCGACAATGCAATCACCACAGGAACTCCCTTGCCAATAACAAGGCCCTAAATCTGTAAAAGCACATTTTTTGGACTTCGTGACGGAGCTTCAAGTGTAGAACAATTTTAACACCGAGCGACGTTTTCTTACATAGCGAAATTTGACCTTTAATTTCATACCAGATCCCTCTCTCTTCAGGCAGGAAAACAGAAGAAGTTCCCTGTTATGGTCTATATCCATGGCGGTTCATTCCTGTACGGATCGGGTAACGATTACAACGGGACGGCCCTGGCATCAATGGGCGTCGTAGTTGTCGCCTGCAACTACAGAATAGGTGTCCTTGGTAAGCTGAAAAGATCCATGATATTGCTGTTGAATAAATTTGTTCATGTTTTCAATTAGAGCTGTTGAGGAAATTGTGACAAATATTCTGTGAGGTTTCAGTGTCTTGATATTGCAATAAAAAACGATGAAGTAGGACGACGACGTTGAAAAGTGATCGACTTCAAATTGACATGATCAGAACTGCAAGATACACATTGAACCTGAACGTTGCTATGGCCGGAAAACCTCAAAAGACACCGCGAGACTTTTTGCCAAAGAGAAACACACGTTTTCTTCAAAAGATCCTTTTTCTGCAGGATTCATGTCAGCTGGTAACAACGACATGCCGGGTAATTACGGACTGTACGATCAGGTAATGGTATTAACCTGGGTGAAAGATAACATCGAAGCATTCCGGGGTAATCCGGGTCAGGTTACCTTGTTCGGCCACAGTGCCGGTGGAGCCAGTATTGGAATTCATCTTGTCTCGCCATTATCAAAAGGTAAGTTGGTGGGAACCAATCAGAGTGCTTTTTACCACCATATGTGGTAACAAGTAATGTGATTGGTCCGAATGAATGTGCTATATTGCATGTCTCATAAGAAGCGTTCTGATTGGTCCCAGTTCATGCTGTGGCAACGAGTCGTATTTTTGATCCAGGATCTATTCACAGGCCGTCCTAATTCGTTCTTGCATCCCTCTAGGTTTATTCCATCGTGCCATCATCCAAAGTGGCCCAGTCAATGCTCACTGGGCCCAGCCAAAGCCATCGTCTTCATATTTCCCTCAAGTCCTTCAAGCACTCGCTCAACGACTTGGGTGTGGTTATTCAAAGGTGCCAACCATGGTCACCTGTCTTCGGAGGGTCAAGTGGCCTGATCTGACGGCAGCGTACATCGAGGTAATTGGGAGGTTTTGAAATCAAACGATAAACGTAAACGTTAACGACAACTTTATTTTTGTACTGAAAATGCAGTGCAAAATCTGGTTAATGTGCAGTATGAAAAATAACGTTGTCGTAAAGTTTTGGTTTATCGTTTGATTTCGAAACCTCTCCAATGTTAAGCTGCTTCCTTTTCCAAGACGAGTCTAATGTAAGAATCTCCCAATGCGATAAACTTCTAAAAAACAGTGTTTACGCCATCCGATTCTGCCACTGCGTCCAATGAGGACGATAGAGAGAAAAATATGATTGGCAGTTTGACTACGACTTTCCCGTTTTCCCTGACAGGCCAGGGTCTAACGGATCGGTGATATATGCCGGGTGATAGGAGCTGTTAATTGGAATGGAAGTGGAAACGGAAGCCGTTCAACGAAACACAATCGGAATGTCAGGGTCGTTTTTTACAAATTTTCGGCATAATCCACCTCATTCTTTAGGTTCCGAAGTTCACTGCTACCGGAA